>JANHJO010006025.1:231032-244799 GCA_032468235.1 Pseudoxyrhopus heterurus | reverse complement strand
GCTGACATTGTAAACCGCTTAGAGAGGGTTGCAAGCCCTGATAGGCGGTATATAAATACAGGGCTATTGCTATAGTGTCAAGAATGGAGCTGCTTATATAATTCTTAAAGGAAAATCTGGCTGTGCATAACTCATGTGTCCCATTTTCCCCTTTCCCAGATAATTTGTAATAATTAAAGTTTATCTGATGAATAAAATGACAAATGAATAGTTGAATATGGGTGCATGGTTTGTTTTAAAATGTTAAAGGCCCAGAAACTCATTTCACTTGCAACAAGAGGCTTGATATTTGCTTTTAAGTTATGCAGTGCTGGCTGAGTGCCTGGAGGTTGTAAGATCTGGATGGGGAAGAAACTGGTTTTGACTCAACCCGGGCAAGACAAAGTGGCTTTTGCCCCTCCCCCCAGTCCAGATGATATTTGATCTTTGATTCTGGATGGGGCTCTCCCCTGGACTGGATTGGTATGCAGTTTGGGGTCCTTCTTGACTCATGGCTCCTGCTGAAGGAGCAGGTAGCAGCCATGCCTTGGCCCTTTCTCGTTTGGATCACTGCAATGCACTTTACATGGGATCACCTTTGAAGACACTCGGAAGCTACAGCTGGTCCAAAATGTGGCATAATGATGAATGCTCTTAGGTTTACCCATGTGACACCTCTGTGGCATACACTGCACTTTTTCAGTTTCCTTCCAAGTGCAATTCAAGATGCTGGTTATTACCTTAAACCTGTGGCACAAGGCCGGATTATCTGCCCGACTACCTTTTCCTAAAGACATCTCCCGTCCTACCTGATTAGATAGGGTAGACTTGCTCCTAGTCACATTGCCACGTTGTGGGACCTAGGAAGCATGACTTTTCCATGGCAGCCCCTGCCCTATGGAACCCTCTTTCCCCAGAAGTTTGGTAGGCCTTAACTCTCCTAGCCTTCCGAAAAGTATTGAAGACCTGACTTGTCCCTCAAACGCTGGGATAGGATGAGAGGATTCCATGTTGCAAGTTTAACTTGGTGCCAAGTCTTTGTTCCTTGTTTTTAATATACACAGGTTTAATAAATTTAATATGGTTTTATGTTGTTTTATTATTGATACTGTTTTATTCTTGATTGGAGCCACCCAGAGTTTGGTATAAGATGGGCAGCTATGTTTTAAATAAATAAGTAAATACACATTAGGGATACTAACTCTGTCTACTATTCATATTTCAGGAAATTGTGGTCAGCTTGTTGTGTTTATGGTTGATATCAAACTTGAATTTACCATTGTGAAATGGCCTCATTCACTGTTCGAATGTACAATTTTGGTTATTCTTCCACTGTGACTTCCCAGAATCCCTTCTTGTTGGCTGCTAAAGTGCCTCACTTTTTCACATGAAGATTTCAGACCTACAATTTGGGGTATGAATTAAATCAGCAGTGAGTGTTATAATGTCTGTGGATTAATTCCAGTCTGTCGAGGCTTTTTTGCCCAGCCACATACTCCTGTGAGATCTCTATACAGTGCTGCTTATTTAGAGGAGAAAAGCCTGAGAACATGGAAGAATGCCACAATTGGGTCATGTTGTTGTCTCATCTAGCTCAGTGTTGTCTATGCTGGCCTCTAACACATTTGAAAGACATTAGTGTGGAGAAAGTGGGTTTATGCAGAGAGGCAGTGAAATCTCCAGTGTTTCAAGTAAGAATTTTCCGCAGCCCCAATAATAAAACTGGGGTCTTCTAGAAGCAAATTTTGCTTTTTTTGCTTCTAATGTATTCCTTCCTGTTAACTTAGGGTAAGGGTCAGAATAATTCATTTCAAAACACATATAGCCTCTTTTTATGTTTTTACAAAAGTTTCATGTTGCTTTGTCAGACAATGTAATAGCAAAGCAAAGCCCAGTAGTGACATACAGTATACAAGAACAACAAAATGAAAGTACTGTAACTATAACAGCTGCCTTAAGAAGAGTAAGTTAACAATCAAACTGTAGCCATTCTCATTGGTTTTTGCAGTAGAATTAAGAAGATTTGACTGTTCTTAAAAGGTATCTAGCACCTTTAGGGATCATGTTTTGCAAGAAAAAACTTGTTCTCCACAATGCTCAAGAAGGCATCTGAAGACATATATATTCGAAATGGAATTCCAGTTAACTTACATGGAAGAGGTACATTATACATTATACATTATCTCAAATGATGGTTCAGTGGTCTTGCAACTATCTATTTAACTATACTAGTTTTTTTCCTGGCCAGATTTTAAACTGCAAGTCTTGAAATTCAAATCCAGAACAACTTGAAGTAAGTCATCTGAAGAACTGACTTTCATGGCTCATAACTAGACCTTTCTTCCTCTTGGGAGAATCAATCAATCAATCAATAATCTGAAAATGTTCCAAAGCAGTGTTTTGCTTTTAATAAATCTACTGATATATTTATTCTTTTCTACTTTTGCTTCTAATGGTACTGATAGCACTCCTTACTACAACTGTCCTTGAGATACCAAGAATTGCAGCATTCCGTTGACATGGTTCAAAGGGAGGGAACCACAACAATCACCATTCTGACAATTGTGCATCTTACTCTGTTCTTGTTGTGTTTCCTGGGCAATTTCGGAAAACCGGTTGCTGTAAGCCTATACTGGTCTCTAGATCTATATCCTTGAGAGACAGGAGGAAAAAGAGCAGAGCAGCCATGGCAGAGCCAATTGGAAGCTACTGTCTCCAAAGATTCAGCTTCAGAACTGCTCATGATTTTTAAGGTAGTGCTGCTCATGATTTTTCCCAAAGTGTCACTGATCAGGAAGCTAATCAGCTCAGCTACCCAACAAACATAACAGCATGAAAATATAGTACCATAATCCTGATCTAAGGACAGGGACAAAGTCTTATATGGAAGAACCTTAAGAAATCTTTGGTTCCCCTCATTTTTGCCCTCTCCAGTTCCCATAACAGAATAATAAATTTAAAAGTGATGGTTGATTTTGGAAGTGAATGCTTCACCTGGAAAGAGATTACATTGGGAAAGGATGCAGTATAATTTATTCTAATTTCATTTACATTTATTTATTACCAGAAATATTCATTAGATTTCCTGAGGTAGTGGAACCTCCAGCTATATAGGAGGGAAGTGTTAAGAGAGGGCCAAGCTTAGAATCCTTGTACTGTAGAAAGCGGCACAGACCTGACCTTCCCTAGAATCCCTGAAGCCTTATCTGACCATTCCCAAGGGAATGCAGTCAGTCTTGTCAGATTCTTGTAACATAGGTAACTAGCAGTAAAGCTTCTGCTTGAGATTATTCACAAGTGGTTCTGGTTGCTTGTGTCTGCCACCTGCAGTCTTCTAAGTCTTCTAAAACTTCCAAGAGGTTTTATTTTCCCCCTTAGTTGTATATTAATTCAAAGTACAGTTTAATACATTAATAAAAAAATAAATCCAGAATATAAGACATGCCCTCTATAAATTAAATTTTGTTTTTCTATTCACGAGTAGCAGGGACTTTATACACTGGTCACAAACAACTCCAGGTAATACTTTAAAAATATTTTGCTGTGCAGTAGTTCAGTTACTTCTATAAAGTAACATGAGTGGTTTGTTGCACTGCTTCATTAGCTCTCCCCCATCCCCCAACCATTCCTAATATAATCTCTGGATTATAGCTTAATCTGTAATTTTTGCCTAAATCATGAAAAATATTTCTTAAACTAGAAAACTTCATTATAATTAGTAAATAATTCTACTTATGGCATTATTGAAAGATCCAGCAATTTCTTCCTTCCTGGAGCATAGTCCTTTCAAAGTAAGATCCAGTGATGTCATTTTTTTCAAAGCACTTTGCTCATCTTCACTTGCACTCTCCATGGAATTAATTCACCATACTGATACCACAGGACAGCAGGATTTCACTCTTCTAAAATTCAATTTTGATCTAATTTTCACTTTATCCACCCTGTTTATGCATTAGCTACAATATACTAAACCAGATTCCAAAGCCAACATTCCTTCCTCCCTCCCAAACCCCTTCCTCCCAATCCGCCAGGTTTTTCTGATTACAGAAACTGCTGGTTCAGGAAAATATGGGGAGGGTGGAAAGGGAGACTTTATTTCCTTTTTGTTGATTTAAGGGTGGGGTTTTTTTTTGCTACATTTTATTAATCAGTGTATAAACTACATACTTGAAAATAGTAGACACAGCAACAGCCAAAGCTATGCAACAATAAAATAATAATATATAATACATACAATATAATACAATAATATATAATTAATATGTAATATAGCATATACTGTAATTATGGCTGTAATTGCAATTAATTACAACATAGTAATGAATGTATTTTAGAGCTCCATAACTCTTAAAGGCCCACTCTATGTTATCCCTTTCAATAGGTGAAGATCTTCAGCAGGTATTAAGTATGCCCTTGGGTTTGGCATGCAGAATCTGTGCACAAAATACTTTGAAAATACCCTGGTTCTAAATCCAGTATAGGAAAAAATGGCTTCCAAGGCTGACAGTAGGTTTATAAGTGGTAGCACTTTGAGTTGTCTATGAAAATCTATCAGTAACAAGGGCAGCTCCTTCAGCAGTGGATTTACATGCAGTATGAAGCCTGACCAATGAGGATATTGACCACTTTGCATTACTTATCGATAACTACCATGCAGGTACATGTTCTTACCTTGCTTATCTAGCAGAAGAAATTACTTGCAAAGGGAGGGTAGGAATTACCATTGCACCAATAAAGATCTTAGTTTTGCTGAAATATACCGATATTCCCTCATCTGGATGAAACCCAAAGAGACATAACGCAGAAATTTAGCAGATTAATAATCTCTAAAGCATTTGAATTTTAAATCCTTACGGCCAGAAGAGAGTGATATTTATCATTATTCTTAAAGGACTATGCTTCATTCATGACCCAGTGGATTGGTTCAAAGATAATGTTGTATGATAGTGCTGAGTGTTCTTACAATGCGCCAAAGAGGATTATAGGTTTGCTTGCATTTCCTCCCTCCTCTTGAATGGTTGCTTCTATTTTATCCTAACCATTGTTTCTTATCCAAAAGAGAAATAATTTTATTAGTTGCTCAGAGCATTCGTGCCATTTTAGATGTTTGTTGGTTGCAGCGGCTGGGTGGAAATGAGGGCAGGTGTTTGGAAACAGTAGGAATAAAAGCCTTATTTCCATGGCCGGGCTATAAAAGTGAACTGTCAGGGCTGGTAAGAACCTGGAGAAGGGGAAATCTGAAGTCATCCTCTCCTGTTTTGCCTCTTCAGGGGGAATCCTGTGGACAAACAATGATGTCACCACCCCTTACAAATGATGATGCAGTTAGTGCTGCATACATAGTACACTGTTTTCTTCATACCGCTAACTGGAGCAACTTCAATTTATTTCACCTTCCTATCCTCACTTCCCCTTGTTCTTTGTGGACTGGGCACGGCTTCCAAAGAAACATTAGGTGCCAAGCAGTGAATAATGTTTTAATTATGGTGAAATGATTTGAAACCCGGTCAACAAAGCTGCCCTTTTCCTATTTACCCATATTTAAGAATAAGCACGTAATACTCAAATCTAAAGCCAGTTTCAAGATTCCTGGAACAGTATTCACCCCAGAGATAAGGATGGCGCTTTCTCTCCTAGAGTTCCGGAAAGCTTTGAAAATCTGGCTTTGATCCCAGGTCTGGCGTTGATGTTTATGATTTTTCTAAGGCCTCTATTTTGTTTTGTTTGTTTTGTTGATTTTGTTGTTTATTGGATCATTTTAGTCTGGGCTTTCTGTATGATTTAATGCTGGTAACTGTTTTTATTTCTTTTTTCTAGTTTTGAACACCATCCAGAGTCCCAGAGTTGGATGGCTAAAAAAATTATCTAAATAAATAAAATAATTCCAGGGATCACTTTCTAAGAGGAAGAGGAAGGGAGAATACATACATTCAGAACTATCTGCAGCTTGTTCTTTTAACAGTAAATTAAACTAAGATTTTAATTTTAACAATAGTTCCAAAGCGTCTTGGATTTTTCTGGAAAGCCCCTTGTAAAATTTTGGTATGTATACCACGAGTGGTTAGAAATATACTTAAAATTAGTGCTAGATAGATTGTAACCACTAATCGTATACTGGTTCCAATTAATTATATAGGGCAGAACAAGGGAAGACTTGTAACACAATAAAATTTGTTTGAACATAAGCCAAAACCAGGGGTGGCAACGTTTTTTTGCCCTGGACACTGTAATGTTTCTTCCCAACCAGCTGGCCAGAGGCCTTGCAGTGATGTGGTAACAACACTAGGAGGTGTGAGGTCAGACTTCTTTGTCTCATTTTTAATGTGCTTAAGGATTTTAAGGGTGAGAATAAGAGTGATTCACCTCCCAAAAACATGTGAACCAGAAAAGACATTTTCTGTAATTTGAGAACCAATAATAATTATAATCATCTCCTTTCTTTAAGACTGGAAGTTCCACATCTACATTTTTGGATGTCATTAAGAGCTAATCATTTATCTAATAAGAAATGAATTTAATATCATTAGATGTTAAATCTAATGCAAGGCAACTCTGGGTGACTTACAACAGTAAAAGCAATAAAACCATGTATGTATGTATGTACCGTGTTTTTCAGAAAACACGATCCACCCCAATAATAAGCCCAACCCTAATTTTTGGGGGATGGGCCTAATATTACCCCTACCTCAAAAATAAGCCCAGGGGATGCAACATCACAGCAAACCTTGTGGGGTCCTCCTCCAGGAGGCTGCACCAGTGTGGCGGGCCTCGAGCTTGGCATGGACTAGGGGAGGGATGGTGGGCGGAGGGTTCCCCTTCCCATTTTCCTGCCTTTCGCGAGGAAGGCTCCATTCCAAACCTTCAGCGTTGCAATCCTGGGATACGCTGGAGGCTCAGAATGGAGCCCTTTTTGTGAAAGGCAGGAGAATGGGGGGGGGGTCGTTTTCCTGTCTGTCGTCCATTCCTTGGTCTGTTGTATCCCAGGACCTTGCAAGGCTTGTTCCGCCATTGCGTGTGTGAGCGGCGGCATTACGGTAAGGTTTGGCGCATCGGCGCGGCCTCTTCAAGCAGGACCCTGCAGGGATTGCTGTTCCCTTGTGTGCGCCGCGAGTTTGGACACACCGCTGCAGCCGCTCACGGCAGGACACCAGCTGCGCAGGTGTGATGAAGCTCGCGGAGGTGCTGTCATTCATGAGTGCAACACCACAGCAAGCCTTGCAGGGTCCTGCTCCAGGAGGCTGTGCCGGTGTGACGGACTTTGGGGTGGTGCCGCCGCTCCTGTGTACGGCTTGCTCGAGTTGCAAACAGCCCAGGGATTTTTGCAGTCATTATGTGCCCGGGATGACTGCAGGATCCCTGACTTCTGAGTCTAGTGAGGCCCAGCATTTGGACTCCAGTGCGTTCTTCTCCTCCTGGGTGGCAACAGTGCATCCACGGCACATACAGCTCACCAAGTCTGGCCTGCTGCACCTCAAAAAAAAGTAAGACCCTCCTTGAAAATAAGCCCAAGTACTTATTTTCAAGTCTAAAAGAAAATAAGACTCAGTCTTATTGTCGGAGAAACACGGGTATGTATGTATGTACGTACTGTATAAAATGAAAATAAAAATACAGTTAATATGTTAACTCATGAAAGTTAGTGAAAGAGGCTGAATTCAGAAAAACAACTGAAAATGTGTTATATTCTACTTTATAAAAAAGTGTCTTTCTTGTTGTCCCACAGAAATAAATGGGCATTTGCATCAGATTGTCTTCTGATTAATTAATGTTTTCTGATTACACACACTGTGATTGTCATTTTGTGACTGTGACAGTTATTTCCTGACTGGATAGTGTTTCTTAATCTTTTTTCTTTCAGGACCCCTTCCCACTTTTAAAAATTACCCAAGCAGCTTCTAATTCTATGGGTTTTATTCCTCAATATTTACTCTATCAAAAAATAAAATTTAATGCATTCACTGCCACTGCCACTTCTCATGATTGATGATATTTTAATGTTGCATTATTTTTCACTATGGTCTAGCAAATAATTTTGAAATTGCAGGCCCCTGAGAGAGTTTTAAGGGACCTTGTACTACACTTTGAAAAACAGTGATCTAGAGGTGGGTTAGCAGAGACATCCCAAAAGGTGGACTTTCTTTGCACCTATATTCCATGTCCACATCCCACCCCATGTCATTGTCACATATTTAGGTTCTGTTTAATAGACATCTTTTTTTTACTCCCAAACATACTTTTCTTGGATAACTTTGTTTTTAGATGATATAATGCCTGAAGTTTTCAGCCAGCTTCATATTCTAGCCCATGGTTAAAATATACACAAAGTAGTTTAGTTATGTCCTGCATGGAATATTTATTTGAATTTTTATACTAGTGTTTGCTATGGATAAAGTTAAGGTTTTATTTTCCAGTCTTGTTCTTTCCCTCCTTTCTTTTCTTGTACATATTAATTTAATGTGGGGAAATTCATTGAAATGATAACCCTTGCGGCATTCTTGAGGAATTCTGAAAAGGAGCTGAGCCTGTTTTCCCCTCCTTCTCCCTGTTGTTGTTGGATCTGTTGCTTACTCTGAGGTCTGAACATGGCATTAACAATGGAGTTCTCAAATGTTAAAAAACTGATTTGGTCATATAAATAATGAACTGTTAATTCTCATGGTCTCAGGAGAAATGGCTTGGGGACAAAAAATAATTTTGCAATTAGATATATATTTCATTCTTGTAAAGTGAGCATATTTCCAATTTTGGCTTGGTTTTGCTTTTAAAAAAAACATCGTAAAAACGTATCTGGTCAACCTTTACATACTAATGTTTACATGGCAGCTACATACACAAATAGGGACAGTCCGCTGCTCAGTGTAAGATCCAAGATTCAGTAACTGTCTCCAAATTAGGATTAGAAGGACTTCTCTGTGAAATGCTGGAGAACTGCCAACAGCCACTATCTACAATAGCATTACGATATCTGGAATATAGGGGAAAAAAGGAAGTTAATAAAATGGTCTGGACCTAGATTCGTAAACTGTTGATTTGCAGCTACTTCTGTTTGTATATCTAGGGCTAAGGATTTTTTTCGGGGTTAGCTGAGGTTAGCTGTCCCCACCCAACCTTCAAATCAAGCTCAGCTGCTAATGAGACATCCATGTAGTCTACTTGGCAGCATTATGAGTTGTTTACCTTTGGGGAGGAACATTCTTTCAACTTTGTCCTCTGGCCTAAAAACTCAGCTGTTCTTTGGAAATCTCCCATCAAAGTCTATTCAGGCCTGGCCCTTAAAGTATCAAGATCATTTGCCGTACTCAAGATTTCAGTGGTTTTGTGTGCATTTCTATAGGCATCTATGATAAAATATCCTGGTATATGTGTTTAAAAATTATTTGCATTTAATTTTTTTGATTTTCATCCAAAGAAGTCAAGGTAGAATTAATGATTTGTATGTTTTCCTATTATTTGATCCTCCTAGTGAGGCTAGGTTAAGTTGAAGAAATGTCAACCAGCATGCTTCATGGCTGAGTAGGAGATTAAAACTGAACTTTCCATGATAAATGCTAATTAAAAATTAAAATTATGCAAACCTGATGGTTAAAATAGAGGAAATGTATTATATGCAATGATCCTGGTATAATGTTGCTTTCTTGGCTTCAAAGTATATGTATCACTCATCTATCTCTGTCCAGGAAAAAAAAAAGATCTCATATTAAAGTGAAAAGTTGAAGGGATATTTCCTGTAGAACTTTTCCATTGAAGAATCTATCTTGGACTATTTAAATTTCTATTATAATTTTCTTTTCATACCATGATAAAGATAGTTAAAGCCTTAAAAATTTAAGCATCCCAATCTGTATTCTTGCAAGAACTCCATAATTCCAGCATCCCGGTTAGGTGATCAGTGGTTAAAACCTCTAATGTGAGAGAGGGCATTATCTTCATAGTACAATTCATGATCACAATATTCCTGTCAAATGAAAACATATTATTTATTTGGTAATTTGATCCTATTAGTTTGGGCCCAGCCTTGGAATCGGAGAACAAATCTACTCCATCAATTATGATAGACATTCAGATATTTGGAGATGTTTATAATAAGTATCCACTTATATCTTCTCACTTGTCTCTTCCTCAGATTAGATTCTTTCAGTTCCTTTAGGTTTTCCTTGTGTACCTTGTTCTGTGGATTTCATGTTATATTTGTTTCAGATCTTTGGATATATTCAAGTTCAGTTCTACCTTTCTTAAACTGGACTAACCAAATTAGTTTTTTTTTAAGATTTCATCACTTATGTTCCAGATACAACCTTCTGCTTGAATGTTTACAAAGAAACTTTGGATAACTTCAAAATTTAGGCTCCTAGTTTGTTAAACCCTAAATAAACTGCAGCCTGAAATTAGAATTTGAAGTTGGCTTCCTAGTTTCTGTTGGTTAAAAGAGTATAGAGAGCATCTAGATTTGGGCATTAGTTTATCCTCATGAACTTAAATGCCGCTTCTCCCTCATGGAGAGCATTGTATCATCAATAAAATACTACATAAATCAGATGTTATTAATGCAGTATTCCCAGATACCAAGGCATGTATAACTCTTCCAGACGACATTTACATTAAATGTAATGTAGCTCCAGATGACCCTAACATTTTATTTGTTTGTTTGTTTGTTCCATAATACACCCTTATTCTGGAAGACTCTAGTCGATGTATAACAATATGCAAAGTAAACATAATTATACCATTCAGAAATCAAATACAAAAATGAATGCTCCCACTAAGGACCACTGGTTAATTGTTTTTAAAAATACAATTTAATCTTTTAATTTAAAAATTAATTTTAATTAGTTTTTAATTAGCTAGACTCTTGCAAGGGTGAAAAATCTCTTGAGTTTTTCACATCTGAAATTTTGTGAGATTTTAGAGCTTGAAAAAAATATTTATATTTGGGTACTGTACTACAAAGTACTTGTAAAAAATTTAAAACGATAGGCTGATACCATTATATATTTAAACTAGCATAGATGAGATTACCTATCATTCTCACAACAATAAGCTTGAAAGCTAGAATAGAAATACTTTTGAATATGACCAGGAATTGATAGAGCCTAAAATTGTATAAATCTTTTTAACTGATGTATTTTACTGCTGACTCATGTTCAATTTGCAGTGGTATGTTGCTATTTACTTGTAAGAGTAATTTTTGTATTGGGATTTTTTTTTGTGTGTGAAAGAATTTGATGAATGCATAAGAAATATATTTTAAGCTTCAAAAACGATTATCCCTTTTCCCCTTTTAAATTGTTTAGTGGTCTATTTAAAATGACATTCTCCAATAAATATATCTGAATTAGTTCTGGTAAATTATTGTTTAGAACCCACATTGTTTTAGCAAAAAGCACTAGTTACCCTCAATGTAACTCTCTGCTACTCTGCCTGTTTGGATTACAGAGGGTGTAACTAATAAGCTCAGTGACTAGAAACAGACCACATTTAGGGTTACGGAGCGAGACCGTTATTTTTTAAAACAAAAATACTGACCCAATCAAAATTACTAGTGCGTCATCCAGTTAGCGAAAACCTACTGGCCAATCATTCATATATGAAATAGGTCCTATTGAAATCAGTAGGAATTACTGATTGATTGATTGATCTATCTCACCAGCTTCCTCAAACTCTTGGTCATTCTGGGCCTTCTGATGTGCAACAGGCTGCAAGAAAGTCGACTGTAACATGCAAGCCACTATTTTGGGGCTGAAATCTTAAGACTTGGAATTTTGGAGTACAACTGAATTATTTTGGCGACGAAACATCGTATATAGCAGTGATGTGGAACCTTTTTTGGTTTGTGTGCCAAAATTTTTAGCCCCCTTTGGGGGGGGCTAAAAACCCGACCCCCCGGGTTTTTAGCCCCCCCAAAAAGCCAAAAAACAGCTGTTTTTTGGATCCTTTTTTCCCCTCAGGAGTCGCGCTTGCATGCGCAGGGAGGCTGTGGGGGGGCCATGGGGCTTTTTGGGGAGCTAAAAACCCAGGGGTCACGCATGCATGTGCGGGCGATCCCCGGGGAAAAAAGAGCCAAAAAAACAGCTGTTTTTTGGCTTTTGGGGGGGATAAAAACCCAGGGGTCGTACGCACATGCACAGGCGTGCATGCACGCATGACCCCCGGGGAAAAAAAAAAACCGGCTGTTTTTCAGCTTTTTTTTGGGCTAAGTGGAGCTGGGCTAGGCACCGGCTGGTGTGCTCCATGTGCCACTTTGGGCACGCATGCCACAGGTTTGCCATCCCTGGTGTATAGGATATTTGATATCCAAAACTGAATCAGAAGCTACTAAAATGTTGAATCTGGCCTCTTTTTTTCTAAAAAGCAAGATTGAGCCTATTCCATACTTTTATTCTAGCAGTAGTTACTCTGGCAGTGGTTTGGTCTCCAAGCTTGTTTCAATTTAGTTTCTGAACGTTTCGTTACCAGATTAGGTAACATCATCAGAAGGATTTTCTTGTCCTATTCCTCTTTAGCTAAAAGATATTAACTGATCTAACAGGTGTTACCTAGTCTGGTAACAAAACATTCAGAAACTAAATTGAAACAAGCTTGGAAAGCAAACCATTGCCAAAATCTAAAACCCGAGCTACCAGTATTTTCTATTATTTGAGAGTAGCAACTTTGCTCTTTATGAAGAGGTTTAAATGAAAAGTGAACAGACGAGTGTATGTATGAGGTTTGTTTGTTTAACATTTATTTTGCTAAGTTAGTTAAAATTTGTTCCCTAATGTTATTAAGTAGAATACTGTAGTTCCATTTGTACTTTGTATATTAATATGTGGTTGCTAAGAGCCAACACTGATTTGATAACACGTAATTAATCAATACTATTAAACTATGATTTACTGAATAAATTTCAATTATCAGGGATCATGTAGCATATTAAGCTACAAGCCATGATTTACCAAGCACAGTTGGTTAATTCATATAATATGCTAACCAGAACTAAACAAACCACATTATGGTTTATTGTAATCTGTGAACCAAACTGTAGTTTTATCTAACTAGCAGCTTTAACATTTTGTAATGATGGAAAAATAATTAGGGAGTAAGAAGATACTCTTACTTTTTGGGAAGTTTGGGAAAGAGAAATAGAATTTTCTGAACCCAAACTTGGGTTAGGCTTTCTCCATGACTGTCCCCTCCCATGATTAAAATGTGTGGCACTCAGCAGAAAATTCTTAAGAATCACAAAAACAGAGTTGGAAGAGACCATTTATGCCAGGGGTGTCAAACTCATGTTGTCACGGCGGTGTCACGTGATGTATCGGGACTTTTTCCTTCTTCGCTAATCTGGATGTGGGCGTGGCACAGTGCGTGATGCATCCGGCCCATGGGCCAGGAGTTTGACAGCCCTTATTTATGCCATCAAGTTCAATTCAATGTAAGGATCTTAAGAGAGATGGCTTTGAGCTTCTACAGCCAAAGAAGAAAGCATCACCTCCCTGGAAATAGTTTCCACTGTCAAACTGCTCTCTCTGTTAGGAAGTTTTTTTGATATCTAATAAAAATTTGCCATCCTGTAACGTAAATATATTGTTCTGGCTTTCTCCTTTCTTCTATGCAACATCCTTTAAGGAATTTGAAGAGTGCTATCATATTCATATGAGGTGAATGTGTGTGTGTGTCTGTGTGTGTATATATATTGAATACATACATACATATATATGTGTGTGTGTGTGAATATATATGAATATTCATATGAGGTGAATTTCATATTGAAATGAGGTGGCTGGATGGAGTCACTGAAGCAGTCAGTGC
>JANHJO010006025.1:212823-225373 GCA_032468235.1 Pseudoxyrhopus heterurus | reverse complement strand
GGCTTATACTCGGGTCAATAATTTGACCCAGGTTTCCTGGGTAAAATTAGGACCTCGGCTTATACTCGGGTCGGCTTGTACTCGAGTATATACGGTACTTACTTACTTACTTACTTACTGGATAAGTAAGAAATGATTAATTTGTCTCTTGTACTAGAAAAGGCCAATGCAATTTCAGTGTGAAGTGTAATGGTGCAATTGGAGAGGAGATTATCACATTTGTCCCCATCACATGATATGACCAATTTCTTGTTCTCTATCTGCTATGCCATATTGGTCCTTTATTCTGCAGAGATAGACCGGAGTGGGAGGCAGCTAACACCTTAATTACTTTAGCAGTATGCTGTTGTCTGTAGAGATTTTTTTCTGTATAATTTGGTCTTTGCATGAGTGACTTCCTTGATGTTCAATTATGTGGATGGTAAAAGGGAGGAATGCATACTGATTTTCTACAACTGTATAAGCATCTTTAGTGCTCAAACCTGAGCTGATATTTTTTTCAAATGGCTTTGTAGGAAACATGTTATTCTCATTAACTCCTTTGTTTCTTACTTAATTGCAGAGGTGTTAATCAGATTTTTGAGGAATTATGCATCCTTTAGAACTATCAGAGTTTTAAAAAACTTGAATAATCAGCAGAACCTGAGATATTTGAAAAACTCAAGCAGTAAATATCAATATGTATTTTTTAAGATCTGAGAGCCAGTTTGGTCTAGTGGTTAAAGCTTCAGACTAGAAAATTGGAGGTGTGAGTTCTAGTTCCACCTTAGGCACAAAGCCATCTGAATAACCTTGGGCCAGCCACTTTTGCTCAGTCCTAGGAAGGAGGCAATGGCAAATCACTTCTTAAAAAGCCCTTGCTAAGAAAACTGCAGGGAGTTCTTCAGGCAGTGTCCGAGAATCAGACACAATTCAATGAAAGAAAAAAAATCTTTAAAATCTGTTTGTCCTTGTAACAAAATTATGAATGTTATGATAAGGAGGCATAATTTGTTAAGATGGGGGGGGGGGAGTTGATGGATTGAATTTAAAGAACCCTTCTCTTTCTCTAATATTGCAATTAGAGTAGTTTGGATAGTAACTAGGTAGCAGTAGATGAATAGATTAATTCAGTAATTAAAATGACTGTATCAAATGTAGATTCATAAAGTGTAAAAAGCTTGACTACTGGTGATTACATGACCATGGCTTCCTTGTACCTTTCTTGATAAAATTATAAAAGTGGTTTCCAGTGTTACCTCCTGGGAGATTTTGTAATTTTCCATTTATTGGTGTCTCCTTCAAGGAAGTTCAACGACTTCTGTACCTGCTTGGGCTATTTTCAGATCAGCCAGGAATACTATTGATTTTACTAAATATTTCAGCAGAGTCTCCAAATTTGCAAAACATAGTTACTTACAGTGTTACTAGCACGGGAATTTGTCCGGATCCATCCCTGCAAATGCTGCATGTTGTATATTTGCTAATTTTTGGAGAAAACTATGATGAAAGCCAACCGGGTAACATTAGAAATGGTGTCTAATTGGCTTGACATTAAATGTCCTGATCACAGAAAGATTTTTTTAAGGGAGAGTCTATTACAGTATTTCTTAATCTTGGGAACTTTAAGATGAGTGGACTTCAACTGCCAGAATTCCCCAGCGAATACTAAAGTCCACCCATCTTAAAGTTGCCATGGTTGACAAACACTGGTCTATTTGTTTAAACCCAATTCTACAAAAAATGAATCCTGCTTAAATCATTTCTGAAATAAATTGACTGAGCATGTTATTCTGGATTTTCCCATTTAATGGTGTCCTCTCTTTAAATCCTCCATAAGAGCAATGCTGTTAAGAGCTTTCCTCTTTAAAATCATGTGGTGACTTGCAGTCTTCTCTAGATAAAATCATATGTATTAGAAAGTAATAGTAATACTAGAATTCATGCCTTGCTCCTTGTGGCATTTAAGCAATACATAAATGTAATCATCTGATAGCAAAATCCAGGATGTACAGGAAAATATTTAATCAAATATACCGGTAGTTGTAATCTCCAAGGAAAGTCAGTGCTTGATTTTTAATTCAGCATTTTCCCTTTGACAAAAACTTTTTTTTCATGAATGTTGTTTATGTAGAATTTATATGAAGGCTGGGTTTAAGTAATCAGCTTTAATATTTGTATTCCTTGGGAAAAAAGTGGAGTCATTAGCAAGCGTGCATAATTAATGAATAAATTATCTGGGTCCCCCCCCCTTTGCTTTCCTCCAGGTATAAGGAAATGCTAGATCTAGTGACACCACCCAGCTTGACTGTAAATAAAGAATATCCTGATATTCTGAAGCTTAACCTTTCTAACACTTACGCTACAGTTCCAGATGACATAGAAGGTAAGTTGACAATTCTGCTTCAACTTCAGATGCCTAGCTGTGAGTGCGCAGATAGAGTTGTAAAAGGCAGAATGAACAAGTATATGGTCTAGGTTTGTGTCAATCTTTTTCTTTGAAATGGGGAAAACCAGATTTACCATTTCTCTGGATTGTTCCTAATTGTGGTTCTCTTCTGGATGAAGGAGGTATATATAGAAGATGCTTTACTTTTTGATTGCGCAGAAGATCTTCATTATTCTAAGTCCAGCTCCTCCTTTCAGTTTTTCTAATTTATAAACCATTGGGTAAGAAGCTCTAGATAAAGCCGAGATATAGCTGGTCAGAATTGATATCATTAGGTTGAGATCAAAGAGTTCAAATATGGCTTTTGTTTGCTTGCTGATTTTAGGCTGGTTAAAGGACAAAGTAGAAAATGTCTGAAGAAATATTTTTATTTAAATATAAAAATAATGAGATTTAATATGCCTGTTATGAGTAATTGAAACCATCGCATAGTATTGCTTTGCATTTCTAATGTCAACATTAGCTCAAAGGTTATTTTAGTTATTATCTGATGTTAGAAAAGTAGCAGATTTTAAGAATGCATTTATTGTTGGTTTCTCTGATTTTGGCCTTGGGCTTTGTATGCTTCAGCAGTCTCTAAAAAGAATGGCACTATAATTTCCAGTCTTCCCTGTTTTAAATATTGTCCCTAATTTTTATTTGGGGAAGCTTCAGAGGATGCCTTAAACATTATTCCAAGTTTTTCCAGTTTCAGTTCTCTTGCTGAAGGTTTCTGCATTTAGCGTATGAGTATACATAATCAACTTTGCCTGTTATACATTTGCAGGTAAATTCATAAGTACACTTTACCCTGCCAGTTCATTTGCTTCAGTATATCTCACACATGTGAATATTCTAAAATGTTGAGTGTTTTTGGATTGCAATTCTTCCATCACCTTCATAGAAACCCATTAGGAAATGAACTCTTATACAATATCACTGGTTTGGGTTGTGCATAATTTAGAGGCGATATGGACAGAGGAAAGGATGGTAGTACAGTGGTCTTTTGAATCATTCCTGTCTATTGCAGGATATGCTGATGCTGCTCTTACAAATGTGGCTTTTTGAAAGATCAGGAATCCAAAGCTGACAGTGTTATAATTACTTTTCATTCTCTTTCTTTCACATTCACCCAGACACACACATACACACAACCATCCTTCCAAACTGCGGTCTGAAGTTTCATGCTTGGCAGGTATTAAGACACATTCTTTTGGCATTTGAGGTTAGGCAATGGAAATTTATCTGCCTTACTTACCCCAGTTCCCATTTTCTCTCTTCATTTGGACAGTATGAAAAAATAATGGGGGTAGGAAAAGAAGATGGAATGTTAAATCTGTTTTTTAAATTATTGGCAAACGATGTGGCTGGACTAGTTTTTGCTAGTATTGTTTTCTGGAATTAAAAGCCCAGCTATCTGCCTATTGAAAGGGAGATGACAGAACCCCCTTGCTTATTAAGTAGAATGATTAACTCTTGGCATGCAAATATGTCTAATCCTGCAACCGTAATATATTTGACAGAAACCCTGGACCACAATCTTTCTTGTAGGTTTGAGAATATAAACAATTTTGAGCAGACATTGTCTTTTAAATTGCTTTCATGACTTCTACAGTAAAGTGTCCTGTCCTTTCCCCAAAAAGAAAGTCCAAGGCTATTTTACCTGATGAGACTACAATTGTACCCTTATTCAATTTCCATAATTGTGCATCAGTCAGCCATTAATTGGAAATCCTGGATCATGGATAGTAAGGTGTATTTTTAATACTGGCAACATGGCATGGATTGCTGCTTTGCATGAGTAAATCTCACTGGATCAAATGGGAAGTAAATATTTCCAGATGAACTGCTTTATTTACCTTGTTTTGGCATCAAAAAGAAAGGTGGCTTAGAGAAAAAATATTGTCCCATCAGTGAGATAATATTATTGAAATGAAAAAACAGTAAGCTAAACTTTCATAATTAGCATCTATTACAAGTGGCTTTTAAAAAAAATTAGTAGGTTTAAAATAATATTTGGAAATCTGAGATTCCAAAGAACTTTTCAGTTATTTTTATTTTGTTTCCTTTTTAAAAAAGGAAACATCAATATATTCAAATTTAGCTAGTGAGAGAATACAAGCTTTCATCCCAGTATTTATAAATCAGGTATTTGTTGACAGAGAGGGGAAGGCAATTTAGAGCAAAAAAGAACCTTAAAAAATAGTTGGTTGAAATTGTGGTCCCTAGATTAAAAGAAAGAGATTGGTATAGTTAAAACAGAGATCCAGAAACAAATATTGAATGGTGGAATAATTAAAAGGAAATAACTGTAGAAAGTAGAAAACAGTCCATGTTAATAAGATTCTTTATATCAGTGTTAAATATGTCAAAATGCTAATTTACCATATTAAGCACGTTCTTATTAATTTAACATTTGCAAAACAAAGGCAGCTTGTAAAGGGAAGGCTACTGTAAATGGAATATCCATTATAAGTTAATTAGTTAATTAGCATTTTGAAGAAAGTAAACAGTCCAATTTAAAAATCCAGTTGAGAACATGACTATACTGTAGTAGAGTTACAAGTTGCCTAGGAATCCAGCTCTCTTTAGGTTTTGCTTTTGTTGCTGCTTTGGCAAAGCAATCGCCAGTTTATTTCAACTATCCTCTGCCTTCAAAAGAAAGGTAGCAAGACACAAGAAAAGTGAAACGAACTCAGAGTGATGTAATAATCTGAGAGAGAATTATTTTTACATTGCAACACATATAATTGATCAATGAGGGATTTTTCAAGAACGAACATATGCAATCAGACTGGCAAATGGAAATTATACATTGTGCTTTGCCAGTGAAAATAGTCTTGAGATTTAAATTGCTAGTTTGAGTTGACCTTGCCAAAAAAAAAAAAAAAGTAGGAACCATCATCATCCTCATCCTCCTGCTCCTTAATCAAAAGCAGAATTTTTGTATTTTTTTAGATACAGATTTACAGTTACCGGAATTATTTGCAAAGAAAATTTTTGATAGAGATTGAGATGGCTGAGAATATTAAAGCCCTACTTCCAACGATTTAAAAGCTTAAATGGTTGTCTTATTGTTTTGTGCCATTTTAGAAATTGTTAGCAACGCATTTTCAAACATGTCTTCACTCATGTTTGGGAAACACAAGAGAGGAGAGGAGAAGGCAGCTTTTTTTAATTGTTTTTTATGTCTGGGATTATTCTGAAAGTGGTTGAAAACTATGAGCCCTATTTGGCCGCAGTGTGTTTCACTATTGTGAATACGTATTGAAGCTGTTCCCAACAATTTACAGCTTTCTGAGAGACCTGTCTTGCTTTATGACAAAACCATACCCCATATATACAGATTACAGGATGATGGCCATGATGCTATGCTATCCTGTCTGTGCCTGAGCTGAAAATTAGATATTCCAACAAGAGTGACATATTCTATGGTACCCAGAAAATGAATATAGATTTATGTATGACGAATCTTCTTTATGTATCAATACAAAGTATATGGTGTGTGAGGCAAAGGGTCACTTGATACTGTCTTGACCGTATGTTGGTACAATACATGAGTGCTTTGTCTATTGGTGGCCATAAGGTCTCTTCAAATTAGAACTGAAAAATTGAATTCAAACTACCTGATTTTTGAAATAAAACTATAACTATAAACAAATGACTAAACACCTTTCGTTCATTTTATCTTATAACAATATATCCAAATTGTTTGGTTTTCTGCATGGCTAAGATAGAAATGCCAAAAAAAGATGTTGAATAATTTCCTAAGAATTGTTCAGTATATTTGCTAATGGCTCTGAATTTTGTCCTGCTGGACTCTTGTAGGCCGTAGATGGATACTTTCAAGCCCTTGTGAGATAAGTACATTCTAATGGTTTGAGAACTCTTTGAGAATGCTGATGACTTTGTTTCTTCATTTTACTAAATGACTTATCTAAGTAACTTAAATGTTTGCTGTTAATATGTCCCCTTCAAAGAACAGCACACTTATCCCTTGTCTCTGATTTAAGTATGGATACGTTCTTTAGCTGGGTCCAGATATATTAACATAACCCATAACCCTGAGAACAATTATGAATGCGATTATTATTCTTGTACTGCAATTATTCAAAGATCTTGGCAAGCAATGAACAAATTATTATTTCATTGGCATTAATACAGTTGATGGTGTTAACTGTGCAAATTTTGTTTTACAGGCAACCGGAAATCTGCACCTCAACATTCTTTTCATCTCTACACTACCAAGTAAGAGAGCTATATTGAATGATTGCTGACAGAATCAAACATTTGTTTTTAGGGATTGTCAGCCAGTTATAGAAATATTCCACTGTGATAATGAAGTACATTTTCTTAACACATTTTCTCTGATTTCTCTGATATTAATTCTGAGTCGAAATGATAAATTGATGCTAATCAGTATGAGCATAAATAGATACACACGCGCACACACAGAGAAAGAGATCTTACGAAAACAAATTATTATTTTGGTAATGTCCACATATCACAGCAAATGTTATCACACAAGAAGCATATTGCCTTCATTGACAGGAGGTCTTCCTTTATCTGCTGATTGTTTAATACGTTGGGCTAAAAATCCCCAGAATTTTTAGTCTCATTATAGTTTGATTATGTATGCTGGAAATTATATAAATATATATAATAGACACCAAGTTGTAGAAGAGTACATAAGTACAAAATATGATGTCATCTACCATGGGTTTAAACAAATTCAGATTATTTAGCACACTTATTTTATTATTGAATTAAATGTACCAAATTTCATTTCAAGGTTTCATAGATTAGTCACACAAATGTTTTTGGCCCTAATCATTTTTATGAGAGGAGTTGGTCCAAACTTTCTTAAAGGAGGCATTAGTATCATCACTATTGGTTTGGGCATCTACATTTACAAGCCTAAGTCAGTGTTAAGTTTTCAGCATTTAGTGACTGACCAAACCTATGCTCTTTGAAAGAAACAGATTTTTCTGAATTCATTTCAGTCAAGGATCGGAGCTGGTTGTGGCAGAGTTGACTGCTCTGCGAGAGAAGTAAAGGAATGTTATCTTGCTGGTTTTCTTTGACTTCTTAGTAACTTTGATATAATTGAACCAGCTGTCTTTTTTAGATAGGTCATGACACAATTGCTTTGTAGGAGTTCCATTCTGTAATTGAATGTTTTTAGAAGGCAACTCCGAGTGCTTTGATTTTAGCATACATAAATTCCATCTTCTGTTTAAAATCAAAATTGCTGCATGAAATCATTCTGAGTATGAAGAGCATTACTATCAGCCTCCTTATGGCATACATTTTTTCTCCTATGTACAGCTTTATGTGTTTTTGTTTTTGATATAATTCTACTCACCTGTGGTAATGACTATTAGACCAAAACACTACCGTCAAACAAAACCGAAATATTGCTATTACTTTGTGGTAATCCTATAATCATCACTAGTATGGCTTTTATGGCACGAAGTGCCTTTTGGACAGTTTTGACTGATATTCCAATCACAATACTTTCTAAAATTGGAAAGCTGAATTACTACAATGGATTGTAATAGGGCTGCCTCTGAGATTGGCCCAAAACTACAGTGCAAAATATGGATCTGACAATTTCAGGATTGTAATAGAATTACTGGTATAATACCAAATATAAAATGTTTACCCAGAGGAAAGGTGATCATGAATTTAAAATAACACTCTTTCCCAAACAGAAAATTAGATTAAAGGAAAAAAAACCTTAACTTTCCATGACTATTTTTACAGAGAATATAAATGCTTCCATTTTAAAGATAAATTATTTGAGGGAGGAAAAGCTATTTTTTCTTTCCAATAAACACATTCATTATCCATATATTTCATAGTCATTGCCAAAAGTGATCAACTGATGTAAATATTTTTCTTCCTTTCTTGATTAGACATTATCCCCATATAGTAACAGTTCCATCCTTTGCAACAATGGCTACTTATGGGCAGACTCAGTACAGTGCAGGCATCCAGCAAACTGCTGCTTATACTGCGTATCCACCCCCTGGACAACCATATGGAATTCCTTCCTATTGTGAGTAGTGCACTGCTTATTAAGAAAAACTCACCTTTCTTAATTGTTTGCATTTCAATTTGATTTACAATTATCTGGATAGATATAGTTGAACTGCATCAAGTCTGTAAGTCTAACTCAGGGATCTCCAAACGTGGCAACTTTGAGACTTGTGGACTTCAACTCCCAGAATTCCCCAGCCAGCATGGCTGGCTGAGGAATTCTGGGAGTTGAAGTCTACAAGTCTTAAAGTCACCAAGTTTGGAGACCTCTGGTCTAACTGCATCAATATCTCTTAAATTGGAAAACCAAAAGATTACTCAGTATGCTATTGAGAAGGCTATCTCAGAAGAGTATCTGAATAGTTTAATTCAGGACTTGTCTTACAATGTTCTCAAAACAATTAATTGACTGATATAAAACTGGTAATAAAACAAAACTTGTGATTGTTGTAATTTATGCATGCTAATTTATATATTTGAGTTATTTGATTTTTCCCTTCGTTTCTTATGGATCTCCATCAAGTTCTCATGGAAACCTAGAATTGCACACAACCCAGTTTGAAAAATCCTGCTTTAATTGATGCAAGATTCAGCAGCTAAGCTGCTCATCAATTCATGATACCAGGGTCGTATTTTATCTGTCTTAAAAATATTATTTATGCAATATTGTTGCCAGTACTAGTACCAATCCAGTAGAAAATTGGGAACTGCTCTGACGCCCAACCCAAAGTCTATTATATTTTACATTTGCCTATTTCCCTTGTGGCAAAGTTGCAGAGAATGAGTACTACTTGCTTTGAGTCTCTGCCTAAGTTTGCCTTCAGAAGGTGTAGGTGCTTCATCACTGAAGGTTTTTAAGAAAAGACTGGACGGCCACTTATCTGAAATGGTATAGGGTCTCTTGCTTGAGCCTCCAAGGTCCCTTCCAGCTCTATTCCGATTGATTGATTGATAGGTAGGTTAAGCAGCTCCACGTTGCCCTATTTAGCCATGATTTTTTTTATTAAACAGTCATCAAGAAAGAAATATTTTCAAGTTGGAAAGATCTTTTTATTTATTAGTTTCCTAAGAACTTCTGATTCATGGCATGCAAAGTTCTTGAGAACGTAAAGAGCACAATATGTGACGTAAAGTAAAATAACTGGCTCAAAGGTTGGACTGTGCAAATAACTACACTGATCCACTCAATTTCCTATGTATATGCAAGTAACTCTGCATATATTCTTCTTCTTCACTAACCTAAAGTGATTGTAGGCTTATACTGACTGAATGAATCACACAGCATAAGTCAGCATGTTCATATTATCAACGGTTCCAAGACCTAGACCGTAAAAAGTTTCCTGATACTGAATCTAAATTTAAATTGCCAGCCCAGTTCAGTTTCAGTTTATTTTGGCATGACAGATTTTGTGGTAAATTATAGGTAGCAATATCAGATCCCAGAAATTCAAAATGGATTACTACATGTTCTAACCCACTGCATTGCTTCTTAATTAATAATATTAGATATGCATTTAGGTTTTTTTAGTCAACCTTTAAAGATTTTGTAATTTTTAACAGCAGTTGCCCTTAATCAGTTCTTCAACATTCTAGGTCAGTATTCATATATACGTAGTTTAAAAGAATAGCAATAAGGAGCTGGTATTATAACTGAACAGTGCTAAGAGAAAGTTAATTACGGTATTAAATGTATATTATGACCCATGAGACATTGTATTCTTTTTATAATCAAGCATGAAATAAAATGTAATACTTGGCCATGAGAGAGGTTCAAACATAGAATATTTTGTAATCTGCGAGGCTTTCTTATGCAAGCATTTGACAGATTTAATCCCTTACACTTGAAATTCTGCACTCTCTTCTCATGGAGCTTATGTACAGTATGAGTAGATATATATGCTATAGGAACTCTTCATGATTCATCATATATCCTGGATTATGATTTTTGAAACATAATAAATTGACACTGACTTTTAAAACATTCAGAAGTTTAAAAATTTCAATGTTCCTGATTGACTAAATAAGTAAGAGAATTTAAAATCAGTTCATAAACATCTCTCTATAGTAGAAAGACAGGCCTTACGGTTCTAATTTTAATCGTGGTGGCTTGAGAATTTTTTTTCCTGGAATCATACTTATATACTATAATATGTAAGGTTATATTAGCTGGATAAAAGCCTAGAAAAACACTGAACAGTTGTTATTAACAGCAGGTGAAGACTAGTCCTTTGGTGATTAACTGGTGTCTTCAGCCCATTATTTTTCAAACATTTATTTATTCATCTATTTATTATTGCATTTGTAGAACACCACCATTCCAAAGAACTTGCAGTGGTCCACAAAGATATGTAGTTGGGGCATCTGTCAGGTCTGCGTGGTTCTTACACATCCTATAGATTACCTAGTTGCATCTTCTGAACAATAACCTCCCCACTCCCTCTTCATTACACCCACCATGCAATTCTGTACATTCTGAAAAATCCCACCTGGCAGACAACCAAGAACAATGAAGTACTATTGTTTTTTTGGCTCAAAAGTAAAACTATCCCAAGTTCCTAGACAAAACGGAGAACTATGTGGAAATTAATTTGGTGCCAAGTTATTTCTTTGTCTGAAATAGGCTTCCAGAAAGCATCTGTCACTGAAGATTAATTGTGGCCAAGCCTATAATATGTTGAGTGTTCTGCATGCAAGTTGCCGATTACAATCAGAATATAAATGTCAGGGAAACAAAACAATTTCTCCTACCGTATACCCACAAAAGCCCAATTCAGATACCAACAATTATGGAGTCGGCAATAGTAACTTATAATCACTCATGGTTGCCCAAACAAATTGGCTTGTTTTTGGCATGGGAAGTTTGTTTGTTTAAAAGATTTCTATAGCTGCCAATCTTATGGCAACTCACAAACAATAATCAAGCAGTAAAAACAGTAAAGGTATAAAAGCCAATGAAAAACTTCCTGGGGCCCAAATGCAATATATCCAGAACAATACTTAGAACTTCCCTGGGCTCCAGACTCACACTGTCTAAAAGCTTTGTGGGAAAAGCCAGGCCTTCACAGCTTTTTGGAAGGCCAGGAAGATAGGGTGCCAGATCTGGAGGGTGGGGAAGGTGTTCCAAAGGACAGAGTCATGCTACCTAAGGCCCTGCTAGGTGTGCAACATTTAAGGAATAGGATGCAGAGGATGCCCAGAGCTAGTACAACAGACAGGTGTTCTCATGAGGAGATGATTTTCAAGGTTGTATGCCATTGTTATCCCATGAGGAAATTGGCTCCATTTTTTAAAATGGCTGCAAGATGCAACCGTAAATCAGTGTTATTGGGCAGACACGCAGCTTGCAGTGGGATCTCTTCTATTTTAAAGGTAAAACGTGATTCATATGGTGTTCTGTATACATCTGTGACCTCCCCCTGCAATTAATGTCGAGTGCAAGCTAAATGCTGTACAAAAACATCTAATTCTCTTGAAAGGCCATTAATGCAACCTTCCTTATTCTCTAAGATATGAATAACAGTTGGGATTCAAATTGCCCTCCTGCCTTTGAACAATTCCATGTACAGTTTCCCTTCCCTTTCTTGACCAGAAAATGCTATGTCATATTGCTTGCCCTTTATTTTGGAGATTGTTCCATCTTCTGCTGGATGAATTGGGAGTGGGAAAGAAACACTACAGTAGGGACAAACACTAGTGAAAATAACCTTAGTGCATCAAATATTCATGTGTGCTTCATATCAGCTTTCCGGTAATATATATATGCCTTCTTCTTTGTCTCCTAAGCCATCAAAACAGAAGATAGCCTGAACCATTCACCTGGTCAGAGTGGGTTTCTTAGCTATGGATCCAGCTTCAGCACAGCAGCATCAGGCCAGACACCTTATGCTTACCAAATGCATGGTTAGTATTCAAAATCTGTTGCAGCCAAGAACACTTAACAGAGAGTATCGATATGTCTACTTTAGCATTCTGCTTTGTTCTGTTGGAACAATTTTCTCAAACAGCACTCAGAATGACATTGAGGCAGCCTTGTGCTGCACAAAACCACCTATTCTGTATTGCAGGGGTAATAAACCTTCAATTAAAGCATTATTTGTTTTA
>JANHJO010006025.1:190077-205283 GCA_032468235.1 Pseudoxyrhopus heterurus | reverse complement strand
CTTGCCTTGCCAAATGAATTTTGTAATTTCCTTATCTAATTTTTTAAAGAATTTCTTATCCAACTGCGCTGGGGCTGGCTAGTCTTAAATACAACAGTTAGGCTCACACATCATGCTGATCATAATGTGGTACTTTTGGTTTTGGTTTAGCATGGTATTCAACCCCACCAATTTGGCTTAGTAAACAGACAACAGTAACTTGTTGCAATATATGACTGGCCCAAGGAATTATGGCATAAGTATGTGACTGGCCAAAGGTGACCCAGTAGGCTCCATGATTCTAGAATAGGGATTTCAGTTTTGGAGTTGAAATTAGTCTTAGGCTGGAATACTAGCAAAAGAAAAATTCAGACTATAATTTCAGGTAATTGGAACTATAGTTCTATAATCTCCTAGCCATATTTGCTGGGGTGTTTATGAGCTCTAGTCTAAAATTTAATTAGTAGATTAGCAGTTTTCCACAGAAACTCAACAAAACAAGAATTTTACATGATTTTTTTTAAAAAAAGCAATTATTTGATATTTTAAAATACTGATTATAGTGAACAATAAGCATCAGTTGTGTTAGACTTTGGATTATAAAAATAAACATCTTGCTGTGTTTGCTTATTTCAATGTATAACTCATACTGAAAAGAAAAGCATTGATTTTGGAGGAACTTCTGTAGATTGTAATTATAGCAGTTTTCCTACTAGCAAACTAACAGCACTGGCCAGTGGAAAATTTTAGACTACTGGCAATTGCTCAAATTTCAGTGACATGTACCCATGCATGGATGCATAGACAATACCTCGGCTGTAACATTTTTAAAGCATATCAAAATATTTAAAGTTGAAACTTTCTTAGGCATACTTACTTTTCCGAAACTCAATTCTCTCATGTTAGATTGAGTGCCTTTCTCTACTGCTATGATGAAGTGTCCTACACCCATACAGCAGAAAGCTGTAACAGCAGGTACTTAAGTGGCCCCACTGTTGATCCATATGCTGCTTCAATTACCTCACTTTCAGGTCACTGCATACATGTCAATAGTGGGTGACAAAATCAAGGACAGGTCAGCAACCTTCTCTGTAGGTGCCAGAGGCCATTGCTGCCTCTGTCATTTCCAGAGAATTCGTTGCTCCACACACAACACCAAGGTAACTGATGAGGACAGTGCCAACATAGTTGTCTGAGGAGGAGGTAGCAAGTGCTCTCTCCCGCTCTCTTGTGTGATGGGTAAATATCTTTTTGGGAGGATCATCAGTTAGTTGATTTCCAGTGAAAGGTTGCTGACTCTTGGTCTAGAGTTTTTATCTTAGGGCAGTTATGTTGAAATTACTTGCAAAGTTGTAAATCTAGTATATTCAAACAGGGAGAAAAGATCTAGTTGCATCAGTAGAACCTGAACAAAGAACTAAGTTTTAGGGAAAATTGGGGGGGGGGACCCCAAATCAGATCCCCAGTAATGAGCTGCTACTTTTTATAATAGTTCTGTAAAAAAAAAAGGTTAAAGAAGCAGAAGAAAGAGTGTTAGTCGTAGTGAATGAGTGGAAAGAAGTAAAATACTTGGTCAGGGCATCTGATTTCTGCCAGGCACAAGTACATCAAAGAAATGGTAACGTCAGAGCCCAAATGAAGGAAAGACTTTTCCAACTTTATGCAGTATAAAATAGCATGTCTGTTGATGCATCTTTTGAAAAAGACTTGATTCAAAGTACGATAAGTAGCCGTCCATCTGGTTCCACTTTTAAAATTATTTGTTCATTTAAGTAGAGCTACAGTACAATATTGAGTACAGCTGGAACTTGATGATCACTGATTAACTGTACGTTCAAATATAATTATTAAATTGCTTATTGATGAGGATATTTTATATCTTGATTAAAGTACCTCATTAACTGATTATAAGAATGTATATTAGCTGATATTTTTTTTAAAGTAACTTTTCTAGCTTAGGGCATCTTTTTATATGCTAAATGTATTAGGCATAGAAACGATGTAACTTCCCAGCATTGAAACATTTGCATAGCATTGAAGGCTCATTTTATATCTGGCAGTTTAATTTTATTGGATTGGCAGAGTTTTTTCTTCAGTATTTTAACAGATTGGATGGTCACAAGGGTCTTCAGGCTATGCTTGAGGTAGGGCCACATCTGTGGTTCAACGAGGGGCACCCCTTTAAAAAAAGCATGAAAGAAATTGCAAATGGAATCAGTTTCTCATGAAAGGATACAGATTATTTCATTCATAGGCTTACTAATGGTCTCAGTTTGCAAGTTACTCTTTTACATTCAGATGTCTCATTTCACAATCCATCATTAGGGAAGTCCATAGAGCAAGGTCAATTTTGAGTGTTCCTACTGAGTGCCTTCCAGTACTGAATATCCAAAGAGCTGTTCTCCTCTAATATCTAAGTTGTTTTATTACCAGCTAAATGTTCTCTGTGTTACCTGTGAATGAGAGCATTGTGACATTTTAGCAGCTGATTTGATTGAACACAGATGTGAACTATGCTCCATGTGGAGAAGATCCAGAAGGAAAAGATCTTGGCGTGTGGTTCTCATTTTAAAGGAATACATGTGATTGAATGGAAGCCGAATGCCTCAGACCCACCACCAGAATAGGTGAATAAATGTATCATTTACCCATCTGCCCTTCCTGTTGGAAAGGTCAGAAGCTCCCAAAAATTAGCAAAGAGTCTGAGCAGCTTTGTCCTCATGCTGTTTATGGAGAGCTACCACACAAGCATCAATTTGCATTAGACTTACACAAGCAACTTGTACATTTTTTCCCCCCATGTACAGGTTTTGCATCAGACTTTCCCAAAAGAGCCACCAGCCGGAAATCAGCTTCCTTTAGCTGGATGTGCACTCCTTCAATAATTTCAGGAGCTACTCTGAAAAATATAAATGTTGTGAAGTTTGTATAATTATTATTAAGAACAGCTGGGCCAGAAAGATGGAGAAGCAACAATCAAGGGCAGTGTCTGAAAAGAAAAAACTGGCAGTGGAAAGACATATTTCTATTTTCATTTAGATTATTCAGATACCATGCTAAGCTATACTTTAATACAAAGGGTTTAATACAAACATGATTTCCTATGCTGCTGCGGTTAGAAAGTTTTTTTTTTAACATTCTGACAACAAAATCTGTCTTTCTGTAACTTAAGTCCATGATTCCCGCATTCTGGGATGATAGGTAATAAAGAAAATCCTCAGTTTTCTCTATTTCTCTTCTAGTCCTGTGTTTTCCATCATTGGTCTTTCTTTTGCAGTTTGAATATATCTCAAAATGTAGTGCCAGAAGTAGGTGCAAGGGTGAAAATGCAGTCTAATGAATGCAAAAGAGAATGGAAATACTGCTTCCTGTGATTTGGATAAAGTGCTTTTGCTTATTCATTATTTATTCATTAAACAAATTTATATAGCTGCCTAACTCACACACAAGTGATTCTATGCAGCCTACAGCATTTTAAAAGTTTTAAAATCCATCATATAATAAAACTGTTTTAAAAACCCTACCCCATTCCCCATGGCAACAAAAATACAATCAGATTTTGTGTGTGTGTGTGTATACACATAAAATATGTATATATAATGTACAGTATATATAAAATGTATATGTATGGGTAGTCTGGGAAGGTGTTTGTGTGTGCATATACATATATACACATAATTCTGATGCCTGATTTCAAATGTGTTTGTGTGTGTGCGCGTGTCCTTTTGAGATCATGTATCAGAATTTCATTTTTTAATGTGTGACAGTGTATTCACAGAAAAAAAGTAACAAGAAAGATTAGATTAGATTAGATTAGATTAGTCATTTGATTGAGTCCCATTTCTATTTGTGGTCTCCAGGCCTGCTGACAAAGCCACATTTTTAGTGCTTTTCAGAAAAGCAGCGGTGGTGGGGGGTGGGGGGTGGGGAACCAACCGAATCTCCGGAGAGAATCATGTTTCATAACAGAGAGGCCACTACCAAGAAGGCCATTTTTTTGTGGTTCCAAAAATCCCTAATCTATGGGACCCATAACATGCCCTGCCTTTCCACACTGGTGGACTGAATAGATGTAATATGATAAGTAAGTAAATCAGAACAATATTAGATCAACCCATAATAAAAACAACAGAAAACAATAAGTTTTACTTTTCTCCAGCTGGTCAGTTTTGCCTGTTTATCATTTGTATTAGTTTTGAAAATTCCCACAGGAAATAAAGCCTGATGTGGGCTTTAAAAGACAAATAGGAAACATTTTGAATGCAGACAGTATTGACTTTGTATTAGGACATTTCCTGTATTTTAGTATGTAAACCATTGGTTTAAGTCCAAGGGATATCTATTTAGTCAAGGCAAGCTCTGTAGGCATTTCAGGAGCCACCTCAATTCTGGCCTTGATAGTTCAGTGATTATGCAAGTTCTTTTGAGGAACTCAACAAGTGTTTTTTCCTTCTGTTTAGAAGACCTCTTATAATTTGTAAATTAATTGTGTCCAAAAATGTTTAAGGAAATGAGGCTTTTATGAATTATATATCTATAAGGCTAGACAGAGGTTTTAAGTGTGATATAATGTCAGCCCCCAAGCAACTAGAGACAAAAAATAATTCCTGTGGTCTCCTCATGAGGAGTAACTATCCAAAGCACAAGTGGGCAATTTCCTAACTCTCCTTTTCTGGAAAGAATTTTGTTAGCCAGAACCTGCCACCTGGCCACTGATATTTGCTGCGTTGCTGTCCCACTTATGGAAACACTCGCAGGGACATTTAATCCACCATAGTCCCTCACCTCCTGTTTCATTTCATCCCATTGGAAGTCATTGCCCACTATATTAAACTTGCTCTTTACTGTTAAAAGTTATTTAGTTCTGCACTGGATGAAGGGATTCTTTGTTCTTCAACTAACACTAGGATAGTTACTGTAAAAAAAAATCTCCTTTTTCATCATTAGGGAAAAATTTACTTGATTTTTTTTATCTGGTGGAACCAAATAAAGTACTATTTTGCCTCAACTGTGTTGTCTTCAGTTCATCTAGTCCAGCTCTCTGAATATACAAGAATTTTCTTTCAGGTGCTGAGCATGCTTAGACAGTATTTTGTTTGTTTGCTTGCTTGTTTATTTTTTTTTCAGAAGGGTTTGGAAATACAAAGTTGTTCACAGATACATAACGTCTATGATTTATTTCCTGGACATGAATTGTCCAATAAGAATTTCAAGAACTTTTGGAGGAGATAATGGCTTAGGCTTCCACCCTAAGGCAAATTCCATGTTGAACCATATTAGCTCTTGACCCAGCCTCTGCTTTTAATCCACCCACCTCCTTGTCAAAAAAGAAAAAGTTTTTAAAAGCCAGATGTGATGGCAAATTAGTTCTGGAAGCAGATTCTCTTCCTTGAGTGGTTTGATTTGGAGAGGGGGGGCTGAGATTTATTTCTCCCTGCATGTGCTTTTGTGACTCTCCGTATTTGGCGAGCTGCAGTTTGTTCAGCTGTCCGTTCTCCTGCGTAATCTGGGGTCTTAAAATAAAAACAAACAAACGGATATTCAAAAAAAAGGACACAGCATGGAGAGCGTATGTTCCTGCACTTTAGCTAAGAGAATATTTCACTGGTCCCATGCATTGATTCTCTCCTATGGTTAAAAGAACTGGCTGTCTCTGCAATTAAAAGAAAACTGCATCAGGGGATTGATTGTTTGAGTTCTAGTTGCCCAAAATAAAAACAGAAACAACAGCTAATTCATGCTCCGTGCACAGCCAGGGATCCAGAACAAAATTCAGGAACAGTAGGAAGCCTTGCCTTAGTAATAAAGTCTAAAGTGTAAAAGTCATCAGGCTTCCAATGTGTTTCTTGTACACATTACAATTATGAGTTCTAATTTTGTTCACTCCTACACATTTTTAATAAGAGGCACCCACAAAATGTTGAAGTTTCTGAATTTTAGAATAACCATTCACAGAAACAAACCTGCCACAGGGATATAGGACATCCCCTTTATTACTTACATACAAATCAAATTCTTTATATTGTAGGCAGCAACAGAAGCATATCCTCTGAGAATCTCCCCTTAAATTTGCCACCGTCTGAAAAATGATTGCCTATTTCTGGGATCAGCGGACTGTTTTCATGAAGAGTTTTGAAGCTATGTAGGAGAGATGCAGGAAATCCCCATAAGAGTTTCAAATAATTAAGATTCAAATGACTGAAGTTCTGGATGGGTTTTGAGATCACCTTGCCTGATACTGTATCTGTAGGTAATTGAGTTAGCCATAGCTAAGAGGCAGATAAATGTTTATTATATCCAGAAAACCCTACATTCAACCTCAGCTTCTCCACTGGCCGTTTTTAAACATAGGAGATAGTGGGAAAGATCTGAATTCTAAAATAATGCTAGCTAGAATGGACAATCCTGGGCTCAATCTGCTCTTTTTGTGATGAGGTTCATAGTAGCAGATTCTTATGATCAGAAACAGGTGAGCGACATATAACCCTAGGGCCAAAAGGTATCTCTCACTCTCTTTTCTGGGAAATTGGAATTGTCTTTTGGTCAGTATTGCAAAAATTATATGTACAGTTTTTCACTCTTTTGAGATAGGTGATACATGGAAATTATAATGTAAGCCCTACAAAAATCTGAACATAATTTAAAATAAAAATAATGAACCAAAACAATTTTACAAAAATGTCTCTTTCACCAGGGATTCTCAGGCTCTCCAAGGTTTAACTTCAACCCCTGGCCACAAATCCTGATCTAAAATTTTCTTTTCTGTTTGTCAGATGGTCCATCAAATCTATTTTTTAAATTAAGCCTAACAACGTATCATTTATCTTCTCATTTGTTTTTCTTTCTTTTTCTCTCTTTTTTTTTTTGCATAGGTACCTCAGGGATTTACCAGGGACCTAATGGCCTGACGGGTTCTGCAGGGTTCAGCACAGGGTTGCACCAGGTACAAATTCAGCTTTTTAAAGTATGAAAAGATGGTTCTTTTACATTGAAAATATTTGTGGATCACTTTTCCTTTCCAGCCTCTTCAGTTGCCATCAACTAATCACTATGAAAATGAATGATAAAATCAAGATTAATAACAGAGTATTCCGCTCAGCAAAGTCTAGCAAAATTAAATGGTGAAAATGGCAGAAAAACAAAGAACAACACATTAAAACTTACATATACATTGTCAGTCCAACAACAGGCTCCAGACTATCTCTTAAGAGCTCTTTTAAGAGAGTGACAGGTTGAAAGAGATGACAACTGGTCCTAAGCCAATAAGAACTTACCAGCACTTGAATGTGGTCCTAGAAACACATCACCGATCTATGCAATAATAGAATTGATGTAATAAAACAATTGCAGATTCTGAGCACTTTACTCCCATCATGATCTGGATTGCACCAGTTGAACTCCCTGATAAAATGTAATAAATTGTCTTTATATTAGTAGAGCAGTTGCAACTAAGATAAAGCTTCTACTCTGAGTTTTTGCTCCTACTCCTATTGTCATTTCTATCTGAATTTTCAGATCAGTATCAGTTTCAAATTAGTATCAGATCTAAATGATCAAACTGTACACTTAGCACTTTAGAAAGAATGCAAGGGCATTTAACAGTATTATAATATTAGAGATCTCTGTTTGAAGTAGTCTACAGCAGAGGTCCCATCCCCCAGTCCATGGACTGAAACCGGGCCACAGCATGCCAGAAACTGGGCTGCACAAACAAGCGAAGGCCCATCCATGGGATGTAGGCAGCATACAAAACCACGCCCCCTCCAGTCCGTGGAAAAACCTCTCTCCATGGAACCAGTCCCTGGTGCCCAAAAGGTTGGGGGACGCTGGTCTACAGTGCAGTAATTCTGCTTGACTTAGCTTAATAAAAATTTCTTTTCTGGCCTTATGCATATGTTATATCAGTTCAAAGGGCCATAACTTCTATGGACAGAAGGTAGAATGTGTAGTTGGTTATATACATGTTAATTAAACTATAATCAGAATCTCTTGCTGGTTCTATTCTCCTTCTTACTAGCTCTGTGTAGTAGTAGTTAAATAATATGAGTGACAGACAGAGCTCTGAAGAGTTCTGTAAATCAAACACTGGGAGAATTCATTTAGAATTCATTGTTCAGGAATTGACATTGATACAACCTTAAGATTTTGTTATTCAGATAATAATTTAGCATATCTTGATATTTGGAAACCAAAACAAGTAGCATGCATGTGGACTCACAGAGCTCAATAGCTTGATAGGAAACCTAGCAACAACTGCTCTCAAAATTATTTCTTTCTCTTTCCCCTTCCTCCACTTCCATCTCTCCCTTACCCTTCTCTTCCTGCTCCGGCCAGCTTTGGTCCTTTGTCAACACTTCAGCTGTAATGATGAAAGCATTTCACACAGTACTGTATGCACAGCTTAAAAAAAGGAAAACTAGCAGTTTCCATCATCGTGTAAAGTTGTTTCTTTGCCCTGGTTGGCTTTACGTAGTCATTGATTGGTTCCGTTTTGCTTTGTTTTTTAAGTTTTAATGTATCACATGACAACTTTTGTGAGTATGAAGTGGGGAGGGAGGGAAGATGATCTTCCTGATTTTGTTTTTCTTTTGCAAACTACGTTTTGTGTATGTTCACTCTTGTATGTGTAAATCATATCTATAAATAAATGGTGTAAATACATTATATTTAGAAAGGCTATATAAGGAAGATTGCTGGTTAAGTTGATGTAGTCCAAGTATGAAATCACTCCTCTCTCTCTTTTTTCTTCATACAAATGCTGAAATGAACATTCAAGGCTAAATTCAAGTTCTATGGGACATAAAATATTTAAGAATTACACTCTTTAATTCTTTTTCCATAAGCTTTGACAGCAGCTTCCTCTGGGGTGGGGGTGAGATTTAGTCCATGGCAGACTAATTAAAAAGGATTTCAAGAAGACGATCTCTGCCTCAGTCTCTAGACCTGAGTGAGCAATCATCAGCCCATGGGCTGAATAAAACCCCCTAGATACATTTGCAAACACACCCACACACAGAGAGAGTACCTGCAGATCTGTAAATTTGTAGTTCAACTATGACAGATGACCAGAATAAAAATTCCAAAAAACTATTCCATAAATGCACAATTTTTATCTATTGGCTGCATACAGGATGTTTTGCGTGCATGGAATAATTAGAATGATATGGCGACAGAAGCTGATGGAGTTGGCAGGAATGGCTAAATTGACTGTTTTGATCAAAGAAAAGAACATAAGTGCTTTAGTTGCTACATGGAGATCGCTTCTGGACTTTGTGCTTGAGGTGGAATAAAATAAAACTTTGATTTTGGGTTTTATTGATTAGATTGATTCGTTTTTATAGAAATGGCTAGTTTATATTATTATTATGGAAAAGTAAAAAGTTGAGGTTCAACGTCAATGATTTATTTTACTGCAACAGAGTCATTGAGTCAGAAATCAACTTTTTTTTCTCCCTCCCCCTTCACTTCTCTTTCCTCTAACCCTAAACTCTCCCACTGTGTCTCCCTATTTGCTTTTGTAATTTTGTATTTTATTCTAATCTAATAAAATGTTTAAAGATGACTAGTGACACACACACACACACACACAAATAATAAAAAAGAATAATTAGAATTATGTCTCTTCTTTCAAAGGAGTATTCTTCATATCCCAGCTTCACACAAAGCCAGTATTCACAGTATTACAACTCTTCCTACAATTCATCATATATGTCTGCAAATAACATTAGCCCATCAGCCATCCCAACGTCACCTTATTCTCTTCAAGAGTCATCACACAACGTTAGCGGTCAGAGCACTGAATCACTTCCTGGTAAGGGCTTCGAACTAGAAATGTATTTTTCATTATTGATATTGTAGATTAATCTCTTAAACCTTAATTTCAACCTGGACTTAGGTGCAGATCCTATTTTTAGTGGCAAGTGGGACTTTTAAGAATAACTGTACGCAAAATATTTTTGTTTGTAACATTTTTCTGTGATTTAAAAAAAAACAGAAGAAATTTTACATTTAGTTTACTTCGTGATTTTCCCTAAAATAATAATAATTGTATTTCTTTTAAAAATGGATTTCTGTATCTATAAATATATAATGATATTATTTGGAAACTACACAACGGTCTCAGTATTATGGTAATGATGATACCAGGCTAAAATCACAAAGTATAAGCAAAGACTTGGTCATTCGCTGATAATTATGTATATATCGAGAAATAATAAGAAAAGCTAAAGAATTGGCAGAAAAATACAACTTTTTCATCCCTTTGCAACAGAGAAAAGAATCAGAAATACTTTACAAACTTATGCCTGTCATTTCTGCTGTTGAAATGAATGTTGCGTTGATATTTTGGGCACTTTGTTGAAACAGCCTAAGAATAATAACTTAGGATGTTGCTTTAAGTCAGATTCCTGTTATAGGTGAATATACAACACCTGTAAAAGGCATAGAATCTGACAGACAGCACAGGGGAACTGATGGAAAACTACGAGGACGATCAAAAAGAAGCAGTGATCCATCCCCATCAGGAGACACAGATATTGAGGTAAGAGTAATAAGGGGTTCTTACCTTCTTTCTTTGGTGCTTAAATCTGGCATATTCAAGATGGTATTATGAGGCACTAACGTCATCCAGAATTCTTCATTATGCCCACTAGGTTCCCTGACCCACCCGAATTTTAATTTTTCTAAAACCTTCCTTTAACCCCAAAAATGAAAAACCAGCATGTTGCAAAGCAAAGTGGCCTTCTCCAGCATCAGGTTCACTTCCAAGAATGCCTGCCGGACCTTGCTTTAAAAAATGCTAGAGCCCAAAGCTTTCTTTAGAACTGCCCAGGAAAAAAAATGTTAGAGAGAACCAGAGGTAGAATTGTCCTTGGAGGTAGGTGGGAGAGGTAGGGCAGATAGCATTTTGGGAAAGCAATGCTTCATAATTGCTTATGTCCCTATGGCAGCTATTTGTGAATGGGCAAGTGTCCTCTCCCGTTTTGGAAGAACACCCACTACCATATTATTAAGATTTATATTTGCCCACCAGCTTAAAAAGTTGGGGATTTTGCCTGAAATAAAACATAGCAATGTGAGTGCTGTATGCCGAAAACAGGGCAGTGAATGCCTAGTTTGTAAGGAACCTTTGAATACACTGAATTGAGCATGTTCAAAGGACGCAAAGACACATGATAGTTGTCTTCACCTATCTGAAGGGCTGTCATGGAGAAGGAGAGGCAGATTATTCTGCATTGCCCAAATGTCTCTAACATTTTCCGCCTTCAAACACCTAAAGTAAATATGAATAATTTCAGAAGAATAAAGGCCAGTTTTTCTTTTTCTGGACAGCTTTTCTGCAGGGTAGTATTTTTATTTCTAAGGATGACGTGGCACTAGAGAGCCATGCTTTGCTTTATATCATGCTAATATTGCAATTGAAAAGGAATTTATTAAAATTTATGGGAAGTATAGTGGGAAACATCAAATGAGATGCTTTTTTAACTTGGTAAAGACCATGAGCATTGCACTGGGATCCCAAACATATTCGATAGCAGCCTTGTCTCTGTTTTAAATGAAAGAGAAAGGAATGCGTCTAATCTAAGCCTGAAGTGATTTTTAAAAAGCAATACATTATTTATTGATGTGACACTCAATATTCAAAGGGGCTAATGCTTTGAAATAGTCACAGTAAAAACCAGAGGGAAGGTGAAGGAAAAATGTAGGCAAGGAAAAAAGTGAAAATTTCAGAAGCATTATTGCAGTTATAATAGCAATAGCACTTAGACTTATATACTGCTTCACAGTGCTTTTACAGCCCTCTCTAAGCGGTTTATAGAGTCAGCATATTGCCCCCAACAATTTGGGTCTTCATTTTACCGACCTGGGAAGGATGGAAAGCTGAGTTAACCTTGAGCCACTCAGAATTGAACTCTTGAAGTGAGCAGTGAGTTAGCCCTGCAGTACTGCATTCTAACCACTGCGCCACCACGGCTCTATAATAGTAGATTGTGACTAGGAAATTGTTTTAACTACTTTAAAGAAAAGGGTGTTTTTGTTTGTTTGGGCTTAGTCTTTTGGAACAGTTTAAAATAAATAAGGGAGGGATCTCAAGGAAGCATTCTTCTGGGACTCTGACAGCAAGAGGAAGGTGTAAGAAGAAAAGGATGAAATATTTTAGGAACAGGAAATCTTCAAATAGCTGAGGTAATGCCCCACAAAAGCAAGCTCACTGAGAGGAAGCAAAGAGGTTCTTCTTTATATAGTTATGTAATCCAAAATTAGTGTATTTTTGCCAGTAATTGGTGTATTTTTCTCTGTTTTTCCACCCCTCTGTTTTCTATGACAGCGTGTGTTTGTATGGGACTTGGATGAGACAATAATTATTTTTCACTCCTTGCTCACGGGAACGTTTGCCTCCAGATACGGGAAGGTACTGTTGAATTCACTTGTGTTATTTTCTAACATTGTTGTTTCTCCAATGAAAATTGTAAGGGTAAAGGCAACAGAATCCTAAACACTGTTACTCATTTGATATATCAGTGAAGATTCTCAGTCATCCAGGTTGTCTGAAAGTTGAGTTATGGCAACTGGGCTTACTTTAATAATGTACTTGTACATGGACAGAGTTGTATTTGAAAAGTCAAGTTCATAGTTTGAACTTAGTACTGGATTCACCTTTAAACTGGACAGCTAGATTTCAGCAATGAGCAGGAACATTTGTTTTATTATTTATTTAATTTTATGCTCCTCCCCCATCTCACTGATACAGTGACTCTGGATGGCTAATAATATGATAAAAAGTAAAAATAAGTCTAACAATTAAAATAGAGAGATTAAATTAAAAAAAAACAAGATGATGGGTAGTCTGGGAAAGGGCATATTTTCTACCCAGTCAGCCACCCCCAACGTAATAGGCCCTGTCGGGGTCCCAGGCAAAGCAGAAGAGCCAAAGTTTCAGGCTCTTCCAAAAGTGCTGGAGCGAACCTCAGTGCCAACGGGAGAACATTGCAGAAGCAGGGCCACAGCAGAAAAGGCTCTTCTCCTGGACTCTGCCAACCCCAATTCTTCGGCAGACAGGATCCAGAGTAGGCCCTTACTGCTGGAATGAGGGGGGAAGGCTAATCACATTGGGATGAGACCGTTCCAAAGATACCCAAAGGACCTGAGTTTCAAAGTTTACACTCAGAACAATTATTAATTTATTTATTCATATTCCACACTTCTTAACCGCCCATCTTCCTCAGGAAGAGGCTCTGGGTGGTGGGCTCATGACTAGAAAATTTCAGTGTGTTTAAAGTTTGCATATCTTAATTAATTTATTGATGGTTTAGACTTCTCTAACACAATCTGAGGGCTGCTGTAGAAAAGTTGGATTGCAATCCTATGCCAGATTATTGACAGGAGTTGTTTTAGAGAGGTTTGAAACTACATTATTACCATTGATTGTCTTTCAGTTCATTGCTAGGCATCAGTCATTTTTGTTTAAAAGCCAGTGTTCTCTCATATTACCTTGGTCTTTAAGAACTTCAGAAGAGCCTGAAGGAATTAGGAATACTAAACTATCAGAAAAAAAGACACAAGAGGAGTATGACAAGTACTATTCAAATATCTAAAAATACGTCACACAGAAAAAAATTAAGATTACAGAGTACTCTTGTACTAGACTAAATATACAAAATAATAGATTTAAGGGACCAGAAGACAGATTGCAACTGAATAATAGGGGGGGGGGGGAACCTTGCTGCCCATCAGAGCATGTGGACAATAGAATTTGACCAAATCTTTGCTGCCTGTATGTTGACTTGTCCTTAAAGCAAGTTTTAATGTGGAGGTGAGGTTATAAATTTTGTATGTTACATTTTTATTTGATTCTGCCATCTTTCCCAAGGCCCCTCCTTCTTCCTTGAAGTCAACAGCTGCCACCTTGACTAATTTGACGATTCCTGGCAGATATTCCTGCATGCAATGTACTTCTGCATCACTTTTCTGAAATGCCTAAGATTATCCTTTGTATTATCCTAAGGAGATTGGACATGTTTCTAAATGTATAATCTCTACAAGATTCCTGTCAATTTTATAGAAAAACTCACAACATTCCAGACCCATCCAACATTACAGAGAGGACATATCAAAAATATTATTCAGATTTAAAATTATTACCCTTTTGTCGCTGTTTACTAAAAGGATGTGATTAAAATCTTCCTGCAGAGATTTACAAATGTGTCTAAAACCTGTTTCACAATTTTTTGTTTTTTTGGAAGTCAAATGTTGACAACATGGTGTAACTTCAGGCATATTCTTTGCTCCCAGATATCAGATGCAAACTTGGCTTCACACAAAATAATAGCAGTTTTCCAACATGTAACATTTAACTAGAGTTAAATTAAATTAACTATAATTTAATTATAATGTGTATTATTCACAGCTTTTACACATCTGCGAGCTTCACAAAGTATCTAGAAAAAGTAGCAGAACTTTAAAGTAATCAGGTCTTAACTTGTCAAGACTTTTTTCTTTTACTGATAAACGATAAGTTCATTCTCTTTTGATATTACATCATGTTGTTTCTTTCATGTGGTATGGAAAAGATTGTTTGCCATTTATTAGAATGGGATTACTAACTTGGCAGTTATTTAAATAGACTTGCCTATTACAGCACTGATCATGGAAATAAGATTTGACATCATCTTATGGTTCTTCCAGCTGCTGTAGCTTTATGATACCTACAACAATTGGGATAAATAAACAGGAGCTTAGATTTATTCCCCTCTTTAAAATTCGAACACATGTAAAAAAAATTCAAAATGTTGATGATACAGAAACCTTCTGAAGACTTTTTACGGACTTTACCCACTGCCTCTGAAAAGAGAGCACATTTGTTTAAAAGTTTGGTTGCTTCAACCTTAAATGCTCCAGCAGCAGCTACAAATGAAATATATTATGTATTGTGCTTAACATAACAATGTATAGGTACTCCTTGACTTATGTCCACAATTGGAATTGGAATTTATTTGTTTAAAACATTTATGTTGCCGCCCATCTTCTAATCCAGAAGTCCTCAATCCCCGGGCCACGCCCCATTTGATATTGAGCCACACAAGTGGCAGGCAAGCACATGCGCGCAGCTCCACTTGCACAAACAGCAGGTGAGCCTGTGCATGCTTGTGTGCATGCACTGTTCCACTTGTGCAAGGAGTGGGAAAGCACACATATGCACAGCTCTAATTGTGCAAGTGGCAGGCACA
>JANHJO010006025.1:139987-158559 GCA_032468235.1 Pseudoxyrhopus heterurus | reverse complement strand
GGGCTAAAGAGCCGCTTGCGGCTCGCGAGCCGCCATTTGCCGACCACCGCACTAGGGCATACCTGGCTGTTTTCCCCATCCACCCAGGGGGAAATTGAAACAACCAATACAGAAAATGATTTTTCTTCAAAAACATGATTTCCTGTTTCTGATATGGGAGACTGCATTTCCCCAAAATTTAGACCACAGTATTTTATTTATTTGGCATATGGCAAATCATACATGATACATACTAGCAATATATAATAACATTTCACCTAAATTAGTAAAACACAATAAAATATAAATGTTAAAAAGACTATAGTAAATGTGCCTGGTCTTGCCAAGGGACACAAGATTCATTGTTTGGAATGACAGATTAATGTGATTATCCATTTAGAAGTGTGTCTCAATCTTTAAGATATCTGGACTTCAACTCCCAGAATTCTCAGCTAGTCATGCTGACATATCTTAAAATTGCTAAGCTGGCTGGCTGGGGAATTCTGGGAATGGAAGTCCACATATCTTAAAGTTGCTGAGATTGAGAAACACTGATCTAGAATAAAATTTAAATAAAAAATTAAAAAATCTAAAATAAAATTTAAAATTTCACTGACAGAATCCCATCCCTGCCTTTGTAATTGCAATTGCCTGCCTTCTGTTAGGCTCAACCCTCAAGGTCCCTGGGCCTGTCCTTAAGCACCTCATGAAAAAACAAAAAGATCTATTAAATCTCCCTTCTCAAAACCCAGAAATGCAAACTTAGCAAACCTCCTATTTTGCACATGGGGAAGATTTTACTGGGACATTTCCGTATGAAATCAATGGAACCAAACTATTAAATATTTAAAGAAGAAAGAATTCCACACACCCACAGGAGATTATAAGGGGGAACAGAAGGATAAAAGTGGAGCTGTCATCCTGTTGTGATGTTACACTCAGGTAGGAAATGGGCAGAACCTGTGACACAATGGAGGAAGCATTGCTTTCATCTTTTCATGAGAGCAACAAGATATTGTGGATGTGGATGCCCACAGATTCACATGAAATCAGTGCAATCAGACTAGCTCAGTAAAGGTGAACCTTTGGGACCCAGGGTAGCAAAAATTCAGAAAATATCTAATTTGTATCTACTGGCATTTATCCCCCCAAACAAAAGATAAACAATTCTTTCATATTCATTTCTTTAAAAAAAATAGTCCAATCATGTTTGCAATCCCCAAGATCTGCCACATGCAGTTTACCTTTGAGACGGTATTCTCTTTCTGCTGACAGCAACCTGGGGCCTATATAAGGCTGTTCTGGATCACACAAGCCTTCATCCTTGAAGCGGCTTTGAAGAATGCTCTTCTGAAACATCTGCAGCTTCCAAAAACCGGGTGAAAGAACATATTTTTATACAATTTTCAGAGGTTTGAGAGACTATGATAGAGCACGGCCTTCTCGTGCAACTTCTGGAAAGTCTGGCGGTCGTGTGACAGTACCATTACTATATGGTCTTGGCAGCCTCCAAAAATCGTGCAAGAACAAGGCATACCTTTGAGAATAGTTGTTCCCGATATTGGTGAACTGTTGTGTCACCCAAAACATAGATTGTTGTTTCTGACATGTAAATCCTAGGTTCACCATCACTGATCTAGCTAAACTAGTAACTCAATACCTCCTTAATAAATTCTTGGATTTTGTCACAAATTCTAAGCTCATAACAAGGAAATTGTTATGGCTTCTGTTTCGTCACACCTAAGCATCCCTTGTCTTTTGCTTTCTTAAAACTGTTCTTCCTTCTTGGAAACTAGGTACTATCAATTCACCAAGAGCGAAAAACTAAAATTGTCCCATTTTTTCCCCCTTGGATAACTTTTAGGTTATTTTCCCTTCCATCTCAGTTACTGTATTCTAAACAACATGATCTAAATTTATCCCATACTGATAACATTGAGAAATTTAATTTCCACCAATGGTGCCACTGTGTTAATGGGATTATACAGGAGGGGCTTTTGCCATGGGGTGGGAAGAAATAAAAGCAAGTTGCTCAGCATGAGGTTAATATAATTGACTTCTAGACCATCAAAATTGCAGTTGTAACTAGGCAACTTTAAAGAGTATGGAGAATTAGGTATTGCAGAGTCCACAAGTACACTTCGTGGTAAAGATCTGGCAGCAAATATTCGATGAGTCTCAATATAGGATAAAACTAGTCATGTACTGCCTCCAGGTGGTTTGTGTAAGTAAAAATACCACACAGAATATACACTGCATGAATGATACACAGTGAACATGACATAATGTAAAATCTGAGCTTAAGGTAAAGTAGACTGCCATTAACATTCATGTAGGTTGTTACTGTAGTAACTAAATGAGCTTCACTTTGACATGTTACTAGAATAGTTTTCTCTAAATTTCATCTCATTGGGAATAAGTTAGTGACTTCCGCTTTGAAATTGAAGCTCTTCTAGTAATAGCAAGAGACTTATATACCACTTCAAGTACTTTTACAGCCCTCTAAGCGGTTTACAGAGTCAGCATATTGGCCCCAACAATTTGGATCCTCATTTACCCACATCGGAAGGATGGAATGCAATATGCCAACTTCTATTTCTCCCTACAGTATTTGGAAAAGCAACGAACAGCTGAAATATAGTAAATTTCTCACCTTTTATTTCTTAACCGATTTGTATGTCATCAAATCAGTGTTGACTCTTAGCAACCACATACACTTTCTTCATGATCTGTCCCTAAACTTGAGGTATTCCCATAGTGCACCAATCATTAGTTACTGAGTAGTTGTTTTTTAAATCACTACAGCATTTGCAAACAGAAAAAAAAACCCTCAAATATTTTGTTTAATAAAATATGTTCCTGTATTTAATATGGCATGAGGAGGATATGGTGCTTTGGGGTACTTCTCACTAACCATGAGAGTAGTTAATTGAGAAGCTAAGATGGGAATACAAATGCAACAAAGGGAAATTTGCAAGATACATGTAAGTGTTCCAGCCTTTCACAAACAAAATTGAAATCTAGTATTATGTTTGATTTAAAAAGAATCCAGACAAAAATGGAAGCCCCATAGTGTGTGCCACCTGTTTTAGTCATAAAGAAACACAATAAGCAAAAAAGATATTTAGTTTAATACAAATTTTATACAAAGAAAATGTGAAAAAATACTTCCATATGCTAAAAGCAATTATGCTTCACAAATAAGGCCAGCTAGGCTATCTTTGACACAACTGCAATTCACAAATAGTCTGCTCTTGATTTGTTTTTCCTGTTCATTTTGTTTTCTTTCCTCTAATGTGCATACTAGCTGGAGACTGTACAGACTGCATTCTTTATAAACAATGGGAGAAATCAATGATGACTAAAATGTACAACAAAATGTACTGGAATGATATCATACAATTAAATTTGCTCATATACATACATCATCTTGCTTTGTTCAATGCTTTTGTTTACACAACATACAAAATGATACTACAGTATAAGTGTAACAGACAGTGTTTTCATGGATTACTTTCTCTCTCATACTGTACTGCTTCATGCTCACATAAAAAGATAAAAAAATCCCATAATACATGCTCTAGCCCAGCATCAATGTCTTTTGCCCATTTTTCCAAGTGACCTGGCCATGTCTTATTCTTGTGTTCCCTTTTTCCAAAGTCCTCCAGAAAAGCTTGTATGGATGTGTATGTGTGTGTAAACCCAGTAGGAAGGATATCTCCCAGATCCACTTGTGTCCAAAATATCTGATTACTGTATTGCCAACTGCTATTAAGGTTCTTGCTTCCTTTTCCTTAGTATTAACAAAACTTTATTTTTTGTAAACATTCTCTCTCACATTAAATACGCTACACAAAATTTGCTGTTTAATGTACTTGAGACCGAAAGATTGAAAATTATTTTTTTTTTAAAATTGCCAGCACTAATTTCAGTTGCATACACAAGGCATTGTCTTCTTTTCCAAATACAAGCCAACTACTTCAGCTCTTTTCTTCTTTAAACTCTAAAGAGGAAGAATGATTTCCATGTGCAACTGTCATTCCTAGAAGATCATTCCTCTCGATGACATTTGTGGCAAGCCTGATTTAGCCATTCCTTCACAAATTTCCAACATGTGCTAAAGTCAGTACAAATATAAAAAAGGGATGGCACTCTTAATGTCATCCACAAATTGTACATAATTTACAACAGTATAGATTTACCATCAATTTTACCAGTCCTCCGGCTTTTTAAAGCCAACACTAATGCTTTACATTAATGTAGTGTAGTTAACTGCTTTGTACACATGTACAAAGGTAAAAGTCTCAACCTTTGAGGTTAATCCAAAAAACTGTAGGCATTTTTTCACATTTCTAATGAAGAGATTATTATTATTCCAACAGTTGCCTGGTCTCCTTTGTTAGCAGTTAGACTCTTCGTACTTGCACAGGCATTGTCGTTTGAACATACTGAACTCCTGTTCTCATTGCCATGGTCCCAGCTGTAGGACTTACTACTACCGGAATAGTCTGCAGATTTAAAGCAAAAAGATACATCGTCTCAGAAATGCAGAACTGTGTCATGCAAAAAGCCCAAACAAGCTATCATCAAAGATTTCATAGCACACCACCATTGTAAACTACTTCTGTAATAATACAAGACAGAGTATTTTTTTTTGCTGGTGTTTGGTTCCACAATATGCATTCTGAAGCCTGCAAATAAATATTTTTCAATATATTTGCAAGTAATTCATTAACAATAAATGACACAATGGAGTAGGTGTTTAATGTTTTGAAGGTATCAATATGCTGACCTTTAATGAGGAACAAACAATACTTTAAAACTCAGACAGAATAAAAATAGGTCTTCAAGAGATCAAAATCAAATGCTATTAATTCATAAGTGTGTTAAGCAAATAGTTGCACTGGTTGTCAGAACTATTTTATAATTCCAGAGATTATTTATTGGAAATGCTTCAAAATAAAAAATGCCAATATGTAAGTATATAATCATAATTTCAATGGTGACTTGTGTGCAAAATACAGAAAATGATTTAAAAAGCAGGTGTTCAACACAGGTCATCAACTACAATAATATTTAAATGCAACCTATATCAATGCAGATTCTCATTTTGGCTCAGTAATTAATAAAAGAAATACCTAATACTATTTTTCCCAACCTGGATGTATTCCCATAATCCCTCCAAATATCATGATTTGCTATCTGGAGGATTAAATAGGTGAAATATATATTTAGAAGAAAACAGACTGATGAAGGTTGGTCAAACATTTTTTAGTTGTTTGATTTATGTGTTTCTTATTCATCGAACTTTGCATAGTCACAGGAAAAGAATTTAAAAATAATCCTGATAGAACACAAAAATGTCACCTCAGTCAGGCATAATAAACTAATTCAAAGTTTTTTTTTTATAAACTTTAACACACATGTGTTTATGTATCCTGTTTATGTACCCTGTAATAGTATCAATTTGCTGCACTAGTGGCCTGCCATTTATCCAACTGATTAGTCACTGATAATTCCATCCTCCAAAAATTTACCAATTTTTCTTGTACATTTTTAACCAAACTAGATTTGGAATAAAATCTTTAGTAGTATTTGTAATATATATTTATGCCTATAGAATTCAAGTGTTACCGTATTTTTTGCTCCATAGGATGCACTTTTTGTCTCCCAAAAATGGCTGGAAATGTCTGTGCGTCTTATGGAATATTGCTGAAGCCCCGCCCATCCATCAGCCCCCACCTGTCAGCCATTTTTGGCCTCCACGTGCCCCATTTTCGGACTCTACGCGTCCTGTTTTCGGCCTATATATTTTTATTTCCAGAGGACTGGGAGCTTCCAAGTCTTAAATACTTGTTTTGTCCTTACCATCGATGTCCTTGAAATGCAAAACAGCCTACATCATACAATTCTGACACTTTCCAACACTTTTCCTGATACTAGATGGAGCACCAACCAAATTGTAACCCTGGCCCAATCTTAAAACTAAGAGCATCACTGCCCATATCAATAAGGAAATTTCCAAATATTTTATTCTATTCTGTCTGTTTACTTTTTAAACCACTAACTGACCAAATTTCTTGGGTATATAAAAAAAAACTATTAACAATTTAAAATATCTAGAATACTTAAGACATTAATCAGTGGTAAAATTCAATGCACAATTTTAGTGGTTAGTGGGAAGCACAGATGATCTTAGTGGATGGTGAGAATCTTGTAGGAGGAAGCATTCTCTCATGTGACCTAGGATCAATCCATGCAAGGCGTTCCAATAATACGTAACGCTTCGTACTATACCTAGAAAATAACTGACGTATCACAGAAAGCTGTGGAAAGTTCCAATTCCAAATTCAGAGACTGATGGTTAATTAATTAGTGTTAATTAAAATTAACATTCATTAATGTTAATGAATTTTAATTGTCCCACAACTTTAAACAACTATACAAGAATATTTAGATATGGTCATGCAACGAAGTATCACTTCCTTCTGTATAAACTGTCATAGCAGAGACTCTCAAATGACCTCCATGCTGGGCCTTAGTGGTGTTATAATGAATTGTCTGTCATTAGTGTTCTAGCCATCTTACTTTCTCCTTCATTCCATAGTGGTCTTCCATGGGCTACATACCGTGAGGAGGATTTTAAAAAGGGAAGGTGGTATTTATGCAGTTGTGTCTACCACTCTAGTAAATTCCCAATTCTAGAACTCAATGAAGCATTGTCTGAATTGCCTGCAGAATCTATCCTAAAACACTGTTATGACTCCTTGGAAAAACCAGTAGATCCAAGAAACTGTTTTGAAAAGCAAGCTGAATTTGTCCTTCACCCCTGCAGAGACAGAGAGTGATTGCAAGTCCTACCTTATCCAGACAGTGGTCCATTCATGACAATGGGAATTCACCCATGAATCATTCTTTCAGCCAGAATAAAAGACCAACTGAGTATGCCAGCAGTCTGTTTTGCCTCTAAGATCCAATGTCATAAATGTCACAGCTGCTATGAATTCCTGAGTCATACCAGACAGTCCAGGCTGAAATTGATGTGGAAGTCTCCTAGCATCTAGAATTCTATAAGCCACCTAGACTTACTTAAGTAATTGAGAAAGTACATCAATAAATCAGTGAATTAGCTAATGAGGTGATTGTTATACATAGCCACACATTTCCTCTCGTCTAACTTCCTCTAGCCTGCTTAATTACTGAAACGGGCCCCCTTGCATCATCCAACTAGGTTTGTTATAGAAATCAAATCAGCTCTCATCCATGATCAAATCACAATTCTGTGATTTTCTTCTGAAAAGAAGCAAGGATGAATTCTATGTGGAACTGAAATTATTCACCGGGAAAACTAAGTTGCCAGGTTAGCTAGAAAAAGAGACTAACTGCTAATTTCACTAGTACATATTGACTTTCAGCTTCTACCTTTTTATTCCCTACCGTCATCAAAATACTAGCCCTCTTGACAAAAGCCTAACCCTAACACCATGTCTGTTACCCATTATTGGCCCCTGATACTTCTTAGTCAACCAATTAATGACAATTCCTAAGTTTAATGCAACTTTAAAATAAGTTTTGTTTACACAAAACACAACAGCTGAAGAATAGCATAGCTTTCCCTAAACTGTTTCAGAAACTATAATAGCAATGTAGAATTTTAAATCAATAAATAAAACTTGAATCTTTGATTGTCCTGGATGACAATGTATGGTGTAAAAGAAATGGAAATGTATAGCAAAATAAAGCATTTTACACAGCAAATTGAGTTAAGACCAGTGAATTCATATTGTGGTAACACAGGAGAAAACCCATCCTCCCTCCAAAATAAATGAGCTGTTTCAATGCCAAAAACAGTACTTACAATTGTGGGTTGAGTAGTTGGTATATAGGTAGTGGTCTGCGGTACCTGGACCAACTTTATAGGCTGGCTGCTTGTCACACCTGTTGCTATCTGCAGAGACAGCACAGGTAACCAGAGTGAAAGGTTCAGTTTTTATGTCAATGCCACCCATTTATTAATATGGTTTTTGATTTAGATCTTGCCTTTCCTAAATGGAAGGACTGCCCTCTGACTACTGGGGGAAGAGAGGAAATTATTTTTACAGATTCCTCCTCTCTGCTGTATCAAAAAACCCATCAATCTGCTATGGGGGACAGGGAGGAGTTGAGAGATCTTCCTGAAGCATGAGAGATAGGGCTAGGTATTGTGATAGATGAGAATCAGCTAAAAATTATCTTCTACCCATCTTTTGTTTCTTAGTGAAACTTGCTCACAAAATGTTCCCCATTTGTGAAACCAAACTCTGGATTTAACCCAGAAAAATGTCAGTGCTTAGCTTAAAAAAAAAACCCTACGTTTTAATGAATTCACAGGTTACATTTTTATAAATAAAAGCAAAATTTAAAATATGAAAGTGAACAATGCATACAATTTGATGTTTCAAACAGATATAACAATTATGTGATGCAATCTGAGATTTCCAAAGCAAAATATTTCATGATAAGAAACTTATCACAGAGCATAGTACAATTACAAGTAAGGTAACTGGGTATCTATTTAGCAATTTCTTGTTAAGATATATACTATTTTTCAGTGTCTTTAATTCTATATATGCTCTGGTCCATCCTTTCTTCTTCTCTAGAATACACAAGACCTATGGCTCTTTTCCTTAGAATAAAGCAAGCCAATTAAATTATATAGCTTTGTAACAGATACTGACTTCTTGAGGTGTAGCTGATATAAAATAGCATGATAAAAGAGTTTCTTCCCCTCCCCCCCCAACAGAATGTACTATAATGCTCTAAGAAAAACTAATAGGGACATACAGGGATGGATAGAAAGCAGAAATGTACTTGTTAATAAAGTTTTATTGAAACTGCTAGTATTGCTTTAAAAAGCCAGGACCCATATTTGACCCATACAAGATAAAAGAACAACAATAGTTATCTATATATGATTAGCAATTCTGCTGTATATGTTATTCTGCAGAAGAATAAGGATACTGAATTACATAAAGATGTGGATAATATTTTCAAAACTCGCTTTCAGCACTTGACAGGAGAACTGGGACGTGTGTGTGTGTGTGTGTGTGTGTGTGTGTGTGTGTGTCACACACTCCACATTTCAAAATAAGAGAAGACTGAGGGATATTTGAGATGAGCCTGAGCAGTCACCACATCCCAAGTGGGTGGAAATGGCAAAATCAGATGAGAATTCATCACATTATGTCATTTAAAAAATGGTAGCACATACAAGATTAGATACATCCTGGATCCCTAAGAACTAACTCTGTAAAGGTGAAAATAAAGACAAAGGCATTTCACCAGCCCCCCCCAAAATAAAATAAAATCCCATTTATTGCTTTGTACAGCTTTAAAAATAAACCTTAAAGAGAGGATGCACCAAGGAAGGACATACTTACTGTAACACTTTCCTTGCTTTTTTCTACAGTTGCCTCTTTTTCTTTTGGAGCACTGGTTGCTTCTGTAGGTGCTGGCTGTGCACTGGAACCAGGTTGGGACGCTTTGTTTAATGTTTCTGAACTAACTTCACTATCTGTCTCTTGCTGGGTTGCAGTAGCTAAAATTAAAACCAAGGGAATTTAAAATGGAGATGAGATTCATTTATAAATAGATCGAAAGATTAACAGTGTAACTGTAGACACACTAGCCAATTACCTGATTGTGTACAAGACTTCATATGTTCTGGCCAATGAGCTTGTTGGCAAGGATAGTCACAATAGCTAGTATTCCAACAACAGTAAAAGATGGCCTCTTTTTTGCAGTTGGCACACCACTGCTTCTTTTTGGTCTCATCCACAGCTTGTTGCTTTTCCAATTCCAGTTGTTTCTTTACTTCAGCAATTAAACGTTCTCTTTCTTGCTCTAAGCTTTGTCGCATTTCAGCCATTGTGAGTTCTAGGTAACAGATGAACAGCATGTAATCTGACAGTACTTAAATGGCCTATCTGTTAAGTAATAATGGTAAGCTACCTTAAGGAAAATAAAACATACTAATTTATTACAATCAAAGCAGACAAATTTATACTATAATGTATATACTTTTATATGTAAGCTTACTGTAGAAGATCCTATGAATTTCCGTGGTTTTTTTATTTTTGAAACAATCTATTTTTTAGGTGTCATTCAAGAAATAATTACCAATCAATTTAGAAGGTTTATTAGCTATCATGATGACCTACTATGACAACTGAGCTGGACTTCTATAATTGATTATATATATGAAAAGCACAGATTATATATATGATCAACACAGATGTTCCTTTACATACTGGGCCATGAACCATAAAAATATTTAACAAAAATAATGTTATTTTTATACCCAGATTATGTTTCATTTCTGAGAGCTCTTGCTGATGTAACCACTGAAGCTTTTCAATTTCAATTCTCAGACGACGAATCTGAAATATTAAAAAACAATAACAACAGGAATGTCAGTCAAGATAGAATGAAATCGTTCTTTCTCCTCTATCCCCATATTTGTTACTGAGGGGGGTTCTTTAAATCAGATCTGAGTGCATAGGGAAGAGGGAGGGAGAGAGACCATGAAAGGAAATCCAATTGCATGGATGAAAATCTTTATTTAGGAACTAATCACTTTCATGGTGTTGTTAATCATGGTATCTTGGAGTTGTTAGTAAGATCAGAATAAACATGCTTCCTATAAACTGGGCAAAATAAATAATGGCACCTTTCTTTCTCCTAGTGGAATAGAGAGAAAGGAGGGCAAATGTGCGTGAATCAAAAAGTGGAATAAAGCTCTTCCCAAAGATATATACTGGTTTCTCTTGTCTTATAGTAAATACTATCCCTCGCAACGCAACACAAAATTGTATTGTATTGTATTCAGTACACAATCCGATATAATGATATTGTGAATTAAGTATTTCCAAATGTTAACTGGATCTTGGATAATTTGTGCCATAGATTAGGCTCTACTACCTTTTCTGGTAGAGGTACTAGAAAAATCTTTTAAAGTGTTGCTGTATCTGTCATGAAGTAGTGTTATTATATTGTTCCTTTTAGCATAGAAAGTCTCGGCCATATGAGATAAATTCTTTATTTTACTGTGCTCTCTCATGCACACAGCACCCAATTAATAATTTCAAGAGTTGACATAAGAGCAGAGACAGAAACAAAAGGTTTGAAATAGGGATGTACAACTTTCATTACTTTCATACTTGGCTGTTATGTTATTCTCAATCTTTTAGGGCTCCAACCTAGATTACTCTGAATGGCTTACAAGATTTCAATACTTAAGGTGAAAAAAACAAAAACACACATAATCTGCAATATCCCTGAAAACATATAACACCACTTTTTTCCCCAGGAACGGTTATAAGCCTTCCATTCCAGGTCTTCAAGGTCCTCCAAAATGTTAGTAAGACAGGCTATATCTCTGAGGGTAATTTATTTGGTGGCGGGGGAGAGGAGCTTCCCAAGAAAGAGTAATCTTCACAGTCAGAGTAGCAACTGCTTAGCAAGGCCTTTTTTCTATTTCATTGGATGGATGCATTCTATATGAAGTAGGAAATCTTCTTAAGCTACAAAGTGCTTTAAAGTTTGCTACCAACACATTCAATTGCAGGAGGAAGCCAGTGCAGCTCCTGCAGCAAAGGCATTATATGCACAAATTAAGCTGAATTTGTTACTACCAAGCTATGGCATTTTGAACTGAACGTTCTTAAAGACAGCTCTCTGTAAAACCAGATATAATAATCAGTTATGTGCTAAGGCCTACACTCCCAAGTGGAGGAAGCCAAGTCAAGTATTCACAATGGACTATTCAATTAATATGACTGCTCCCCATATATTTAGTATCTCACTTTCTGTCACATTAAAATGGTATTGATACCATTTTTTGAGGAGAGTCTAGAGATTATAATCAACACTTTTAGGAACTGTCAATGGTCCTCAAGCCGTAGGTGTATACTCCCAACTTAACACTAATATTACATTTTAAGGGTAAGATTTTTAACTACCATTTGAATGCAGCTCCAAAGAGCACCTTGAAAAATCTTATCTAGCAAGAGAACTAAAAACAATATATCAAAATATACAACAAAAACGTAAGAATTACAACACACTTCATGCTAGAGGAATATCAAATTCCAAACACATACCATAGCTGGGTATACCACCATTTGTCGCAATTCCATACTATAACCAGATTTAAATAGCTTTCCAGACAGCTAACAGGGAGAGAGTCAGTCTAATGTCAGGGAGGAGAGGCAATGCTGTTCTAAAGAAGATGGGTGCCCTCTTCTTTAGAACCTTTGAGGTGCCCAAAGAGAGTCCAGTCTGCTAGATCTAATTGGATGAGCAGAAACCATTGGGAATAGAGGTTCCAAAGACATCGAGGTCACAAGTCATGTAGGGTTTTATAAGTGACATCCAGGACCTTGAACTGAATGTGGAAAGTAACTAATAATATAGCAATTCTGATAGTAGGAGTATCACATAAGAATCGTAAGTGGCACACATTGCTACTCAAGCCACTACCTTTTTGATCAATTATAGCTTCTAGGTGGTGCTCAAGGGCAGCCCCATGTAGATAGTAAAGAATACTAACCTCAGCAATTGTGCTTCCAGTAGTATTTTTTGAAAGGTCATTATATATTTCAGTCATTGTTCCTTTTATAGCATCCATCATCTGTTTAAAAGAAAAAATACAGAATTAAACATTTATTTACTGGGAAGAGCTCCTTCAGTTTTGTTTATACCAGATACGAAGAAAAGGATTATACTGGAATGTAAAATGGTTGTTATAGATTTCATACTTTACATTCATTTGCCATTCCAAAGTTAAAGGCTACTCCCAAGCAACTGAGTCTGATGAAGAGCAATGAATGTATTCCCATCCCCAAATTTAAAGCACAAGTACTTGTTTAGGCAGGATCCCCCTCACTTCCAAGTTTACCTCTGCTTTCACCTGACAAACAAAAGCAGCAGCTCTATCTCCAGCAGCAACCTAGCAATGTATTCTATGGGAAACCATCTGGCATTGCGCCTTAACTTCTGTTAGTGGCACGCAGAGCCATGTTTCCTGGCACACCAGCCATCGCCCAGCCCAGCTCCACTGCGCGTGCGACCCCCGGGTTTCTAGCCCAAATCCCCCCCAAAAAACAACTGTTTTCCGGCTCTTTTTTGGGCTAGAAATCCTGGGGGTTGCGTGCGCATGTGCAGGGCATATGAGTGCAGGACCCCGGGGGGAAAAAAGAGCCGAAAAACAGTTGTTTTTTGGCTCTTTTTTCCCTAGAAATCCCAGGGGCCGCACGCGCATGCATGGAGGAGTTGCGTGCGCATGTGTGGGGAGGCCATGCATTGCAGGTGGGGGGCATGCGGAAGCGCACACGCAAGCGATTTTACATACGAACCGAAAAAGGTTCGACATCACTGCTATAATCTAAACTCTATGAAAGACTACCTACCAGTTCTGCACTAAGCCTTAGAATTAGCCTTGAACATTCAAATTAGCAGGTTCCTAGGAAGGACATAATCAAGGGAAATTTGACATAGTTCCACTAAGCTCTATGGGGACCAGTTTAAATTTTCACCATAACGGATTGTTTGTCTCAGAGAGTTAAGTATGCGCTGACAGAGAAGGTGAGCTGAGCTGACTATGTGTGTGTGTGCATATTAAGTAAATGAGATGGAGGGGGAATAGAAAGGATCTGTGTCTGCTCTAGGAAAATGATCCAGGGAGGCAGGCCTGCCATGACTGGCCCTGTCTACTGTTGTTATGTAGTTATGTGGATCTTTGACCATAAAAGAAATTCTCCATCCATCTTCTAATGTATCTAATGTCACACACACACATGCACAAGTAGCACAGATAGATAGATTTAATAGGGTGAATAAGGATTTATTTTAAACAAGTTTGACTTCTGGTGACTTTACAGACGTGTCCATATAGTTATTTTCAACAACAATATGGAATTCCTTGTTTGTTTGTCTGGTAATTTCTTAGTATAGCCTATACTCCTGATATCTCCAATCCAAGTACTAATTGTGCCTAACCCTGTTTAGTTTCTCACACTAAAGAAGGTTGGCCAGGTTCTGCAGAAAAAAATTACTGGTGTCAAACCCACAATATTGTGGCTAATATTCCCCTTCTATTCTTATTCAAGGAACACAAAACAGTAAAAAAAAATTACACATCTTATGGGTATACATTAGGGAGTCAACCTAAAATGTTGCTGTCACATTCTTCTATGAGCTCAAATGTTAATCCTATCCATGAGAATGGTGAAAATAGCAAAGGAATGATGAACCCTCTGTGCATGTTAAAAATGCATTAACTGAAAACAAGCATTAAATAACACTTTTTTAAAAAGCTTACTTTACTAGTATACTTAGCAATATCTGCAGCCACATCTGCTGAAGCTGTTGCTATTGGCAAGTCTGTATTAACTGAAGATGAAAGTGTATTTGCTGATCCAGAACTGGTTACTATAGAAACAGGCTGAGTGCTTGTAACCAGGGTGATAGTTGACGTTGAAGTACTCTGAGTAATTTCTTTTTGCTGTACAGCTAGAATACAAAACACATCTGAAAATGAGTTACTATATATTTCAAGGCATTTAAAAAACTAAAAACAGGCCACCTCTGAAATAAATATTATTTCGTAGTTTTTCAGCTTAGTTACTAGAACTATATACTATTTAATCTGTGAATGATGTTATTAACAGATAAGACAAGCCTTAAGATAAGACAGGAACATAAGACATATTTTAGTGAGTACACATGCTGATTTTATCAGCTGTAAAATGCCCTGTAGGTATTCACCAATTAATAAGGCATTATCTTTATTAGGACCAACTAGAACATTACAAAATCATTTAAAAGGTTTGAATGTAAAACCAAAGTGGTAGTGGAAAAAAAAGAAGTGGTAGTTCCAAAGACTGCAATATTTAAGGTTTTTAAAACAAAATACAGCCAATATTAAAAAGATATAAATAAATTTGTTTTATTATATACTATATATATATCATAATATATATTAGTATACCAAAAATATTCAAATTATCTGAAAAACTGCTGGTACAACTACAATCATAACTCTTCCTTAATATACGATATGAACTCAGAGAAGGTTTATTTAAAGGGAGTTCAGCCCACAATCAAAGGAGACAGATTCAATTTTTCCTTTCTCCTGCAATCTCCCCCCCACCTCCAAAAAAATGTAGCTGTGAAGGGCTCAGGAATCACTTGTGAAGAAAGGATGGTCAGCAAAAATAACCACTTCATCCTGCAGAAGGGAAGCATCTGCTGGTTCCAAAAGACTTTCATATTTGAGAGGAGGTTTTCCTTTTACAGGATGGTCTATCTAGATCAGCAGTGTCAAACTTGCGGCCCGCGGGCCAGATGCGTCACACGCTAGCCACACCCATGCCTGGTTTAGCGAAGGGGGGAAAAGTTGCAATATGTTACGTGATACCGCCGTGACGACGCACGTTTGACACCCTTGATCTAGATTCAACTTATCACTAACCACCAGTGTTATTATCATAATAGCCTGTGTTCTCATATTATTTTTTTATGTTAAATCCACTTTGGTTAATTAAATCATCGATAAAAGGACTGGACAATTCATATTCCAACTGAAAGGTTTCTTACTATATATAGTGGTGGAATGTTTGATGATCTCCTCATTTTTGTGCAATTCATATTTGAGGTCTGGGCACAATTACTGTGAACGTATTGCAATGAGCAGACATTAGGAAAGGTGGCCAATACCTTTCACTGCCTGTCTTGTCTGGTATCTTGTTCCTTGGGAAGACTGAGGCTGCTGCTGCTGCTGCTGTTGCTGCTGATTTTGCTGCTGCTGCTGCTGATTTTGCTGCTGCTGTTGCTGCTGCTGCTGCTGCTGCTGCTGCCTTTGTACCTTCTGCATATGCCATTTCTGGGAAGAAGTCTGAAATTTGTTTGAAGAATTCCACACTACCCGCTGCACAGCTGGGACAGTTTCCTTTGGTAGGAGAGGTCTCTGTTTTTTTACTGGACTTCCAGTAGCTGCTGCTGGAGTGCTGACAGCAGAAGCGGCGCTTGTTGTAGCTGTAACACCGGCTGGGGGTGTCTGGGATGCTGATCGAGTAAGCACCTGAGTTTCAACTGGAGGCTGACTGTTGACACTTGAAGGAACTGGGGTTTTAGCTGCAGCTTAACCAGGTAGAAAAAAAACAAGAACAAAGATTTATTGGAAATTCAGCGTTATAAGGGAATATGATAAAACATTGATTCCCAACCATTTGATTCTTTATTATCAAGTGGAAAGTCTACTAGTTTAGATTTAAATTTAGAAAGAAATTTACAAGGGTTTGCAAAACCACTATTTCACCCATGTATGTATGATTAAATGAAAGTAAATAGCTGTATATAACTTGCTTAGAGTTTCAACTTTTTGTTTTGGCATTCCACTCTTACATGTTCTTGTCATTTTTACTCTCTTGTATTATAAATATGTCCTGTTTTTAATATTCTTTGTCACAGGTTTATATTCATCCATGGCCTGAAACCATCTTCAGATTTTGAAACAGTAAAACTGAAATCAAGGAATTTTCAATTTTTGCCTTCTCAGGATAATAAGTTTCAGGAACAAACTACCAAATGAAATATTAAACTACTTGATACATCACTTCACCAGTGCAGATGAGCCATATCTGCAGTATCTGGGATGACTAACATAGTGATACCAACGGGGACATGCTACTAAAGAATAGTAGTTTCAAAGCTACTACATTTTAATTTACACTCAGAGTGATCATATTCTGCTTATTTTCAACAAGATCCAGATAAGCAGAATTTTCTGAGAAATTTAAAGATTTCTGGATGGTATGTAACTGTTTAACTATGGTCCGCTTGAGATGCAATTATTTTGATTTAATTGCAATCATTTCGTTTACATGGCCCTCAAGGGAATTGGCCCTCAATGGAAAGAAATATTATGAATGAAGGCAAATATATTGTGTCCCAGGATTTTGTTGCAAGATCCAATCTGAGTCGGTGACCAGAACCAGAGGTTTACTCTTTACTCTTCCAAAGTAAACCTCTGGTCCCAGTGACCGACCCAGATTGGATCTTGCAAGACAAGTTATGTTAAAATTGACATAATACTATGTATCTTTTACATGTAGTCCTTGAGTTGTGACAATTTAGCCCAAAATTTATGTTGCTAAGTGAAACATTTGTTACATGAGTTTGCCCCATTTTATGACTTTTCTTGCCACAGTTGTTAAGTGAATCATTGCATTTGTTAAGTTAATAACATGGTTGTAAAATGAATCTGGATTCTTCATTGATTCTATTGTCAAAAGGTTACAAAAGCTGATTACATCACCCCAGAACACTGCAACCGCCATAAATATGAACCAGTTGCCAGGCATCTGAATTTTGATCATGTGAATGCTGCAATGGTCGTAAGTGTGAAAAATGGTCATATGTCATTTTTTTCAGTGCTTTTGTAACTTTGAATGGTCACTAAATGAATTGTTGTAAGTTGAGGACTGCCTGTATAATGTACCCATATAAACTAAGAAAAAATATCAAATTTGGGATAATATTTAAATAAGGAAGATTGGAAAGAAACAATAGCTGCTTTAGCCCAAATAAAGAGTCATTAGGAGTCACGTAACACACAAATTAATAAGATCCTTTATTAAAGAATCATGAAGTAGCTGTTTCTGAATCACCCTTGCATTTAATATGTATAAATTATTCTGACTTAATGACTGCCCTGTTTAGTGACCATTTGAAGTTCCAATGACACTGCAAAAGTAACTTTATGATTGGAACTCACACTTAATGACCGTTGCAGAACCCTCCAAGATTATGTAATTGAAATTCAGGTGCTTTGCAACCGGTGGGCATTTACAAAAGTTGCCGTGTTTTGCGGTCACCATTTACAAATTTTATAGTCAACTTCTGACAAGCAGTCAATGAAGTAGGCAGTAAAAACGTAAATTGAATCATGTGATGTCTTGCTTAACAAGTGTGAGCAAATTGCTTAATAATGAGGGAGTAAATGAGGCTGTAAGTCCATAATGGTCATATGTCTCACTTAACAAATGTGTCACTTACTAACAAAGTTGCTGGTCCCAAATGCAGTTATCAAGCAATATGAGAATCCTTTAAATCAGGGGGTGTCAAACTCAAGGCCCACGGGCTGGATCCGGTCCACAGGGTTCTTAGATCTGGCCCGCGGTGCCTCTGCCAACAAAAATGGAACGGGGGAGAGGGGGGGCGCATGTGGCCCCTGGGCCCCATTTTTGGCTCTTGACAGCGTCCTGCAGCCCTTTGCCGCCGCCACCCCCAAGCTCCGGTTTGCTGGCAGAGGGCTAGCAAAACAAACTAAAAACAAAACAAAAAGAGAAATGTTTCCCCTTTTGTATTTGAGCATGCAAGAAGGGATAGGAAAGGAGAAAGGGAAAGAGGAAAGACAAAGAAAAAGAAGGGAAGATGGGAAGAGAGCAAGGAAGGAAAAAATAAGGAAAGAGGGGAAGGAAGAAGAAAGGAAAATGAGGAGGTGGGTAGGTAGGTAGGTAGGTAGGTAGGTAGGTAGGAAGGAAGTAAGGAGG
>JANHJO010006025.1:77596-93067 GCA_032468235.1 Pseudoxyrhopus heterurus | reverse complement strand
GAGAGAGAGAGAGAGAGAGAGAGAGAGAGAGAGAGAGAGAGAGAGAGAGAGAGAGAGAGAGAGAGAGAGCGAGAGAGTGTGTGTGTGTGTGTGTGTGTGTGTGTGTGTGTGTGTGTACACACTCCTATGAGGGAGGGAGGAAGGAAGGGAGGGAAAGAGAATAGGATATTTGTTTTGAAGGTCACAGCACCCTTTACTTTTCAAGAGTGGCTAAATACTGTGAAAAACTTTCTAGAAATGCAAGTTATCTTACCCATTTCTATTTGGTTCTCAAATAATCTGCACACAGACAGAAAGGCATGTGCATTTTAACTCATTTTTGTTTTAATGAGTATACATGTTGCTATCCGTAGTATGTTATTGGAATATTTTTTAAAAGAAACTGAGGGCTAAATCATAATGGTAAATTAAATTTATGTTGTCCAAAATAAATAAAAAGGAATATTGTGCCAATAATTATTTCATAGGAGCCTATTTCCACGATGTTATTCAGTGAAATTACAATCAATATTCAAATGTTCTAGTTCAGTTCTGTTAGGACAGGAGAGTAAGTGTTCATCTGATTATATAGTCACTTTTAGTAAAGGAAACCTGCATCATCTTGCTTAAAGCATAGTGTGATTCTTTGCATACCATTCTTAAATGTGACATACCATAAGAAATCAAATGTGATTAAGGTATTTGGTAAAAGCATACAAATTATGGAATACTTGAGCTTGGCTCAGTTTCTGTACTGTACTTAAAATGGAACAAAGATGGGAGAAATTTCTAGAAGGCCTTTCTCAGCCTTGTTATAATATCTGTCAATCTTTAACCTATTCTGTTTTTATTGGTCAGGCTTTCAACGGAGCAACATGATTGGGCTGATCCGGGAACAACACTGCTGTCTCTCCTTGCCTCAAACATCTTGCTGCAATGCAGACATTTATATTTTGTGAACTAAGAAAGAATTAGCATTCAAATAATTTAAAGGGGTGAACTTCGGGGAATTTATGATGCTGTGTTTCATTATGTGCACAAGGATAGTCCATGCAAATAGGCTTTCCTTTGTCAGCAATAGCTCTGGAGATGCAGATCTTGAGACACATCTTTCTTCAACAAAACCTAAGGGAGCCATTTTAATTCAAGCATTCTGAGTTCAGCTCACTTTTCTCCTGTTTCTTCATAAGACAGTATTTTCTAATGTTAAGATTTCACACCCAGCTGCTAATGTGTAATGCACGTCTGCAAATACTGTACATGTGTCTGGCCACAATTTTGACAACCAAAGCAGTAAAATGTATTTCTCAGCTATATCTTGGTACCATTTATATATACTAATCAGTTCTATAAGAGAGAAAAACTGGGTAAGTAACTTTAACTCCTCCAGAAACAGATTGCAGGGGGGAGGGGAAAGGAAATACAGTGATTAGGCATTTTTAATGATTTGATTCACTTTAAAACCAGCCACAGACCTGGGTTAAAGAAAATAGCAAAAGGGATACAACTACTATATTGCAGTTTATCAAGTCCATGATTCCCCTGAATAAGCTGTGACAAGGAATTATTTCTCAAGACTTATTTGTGCCAGAGCACAAGCTGGATTGCTACAAAATGGTACACAAATTGAATATACAGCACAATCTGCAATGTTGTGAGAAAATGTTTACTGCAAAAACTGTTAGATGATACATGCATATAAAACATCTTAGTTTTAGATTTTAAATATCAGTAACTGAAGTGATTCTAAAACCAAATGTCATGCTGGATTATATAAGGTAGTAAAAAAGCATAGGGTAACTGAAGGATAACCATATAACAATGTAGTAAGATTAGTTTGCTGAAAACTAGCACATTCATCACTCAAAAGCCAGGGGAAGTATGAATTGGGCTTTAATCTGCAAATACATTAATTAAGAGCCTCTGTGAACAAAGAATAAGCAGAATGTTGTTCTCAGAAGAAAACAGGAAGTTTATATTTCAAGAAGAACAGAATATTGTGAAAAAATTCAAACTCAAACTGGAACACAGTTTTTAATAGAATTTTGGAAAAAAAACCCAGGAACATTTAGTTAATTAGCAAAAGAAAAAAAATCCCCTGTATGTATTACATTTATCCTGTTAAAAGCAAAAGATTAAAAACTACTTAAATTGATCAGAGAAAAGCAGACAAGTTTACTTACCAAACATTCAAGCAACCATCTCATTTTTCCCAATAAATAAGATATAACAAGCTGGCAGATTTGGGATTGACCAAAAGAAAATTTTTGAAATAATTACGTAGCATCATGCCAAAAACCAGAAAAGCCCCAAAAGAAGAGAAATGAACATGTAATACTCTCATGAACCACACATGATTTTTTATCACTCCACCTCAAAGAACTCAGCCTGTTACATTGCAAAAGAAAAAAAAGCAGTTAAGAAGTCCATTAGGTTTTTTTTTTGTATTACAGAAAAGGTAGAAAACAGTTCAAAAAAGTGATGTCTTTAAATAGATAAGGAACTGAAACAGATGCATAGCTATGTCTGATAGTTTCAGACCTAGCCCTTAACTATTTCTAAAACCTACAATAAGAAAAATCATTTTTAAAGAGACAGTTTTAAAGGAATATACTTCTCCCAGAAAAATACACACACCCTGCTTCTACAATCCTCCTGTAAGAAGAAGTATCCATTTTAAGTGAATGTAAAACTGCACAAAAACATGATGCAACAGCACTCCACTACTTAGGCCCAGTATCTGCAATCTGCCATTATCACTATTTACTGCAGGCTCAGTGGCTAAAAATCCTATATTTTATCAGGGGTAACTTAGATTAGCTCTTATTTTTACGTTTGAAAAGGTAAACTTGCCTGTTCTGCTGTCTGCCATTATCCCTGCTTGTCTCCCTGTAGGGCAGTTAAATGCATCTGCTCCCTAGCTTCCATTTTCTCTTCAGCAGGCATGTGACACAACAGACAATAGTGCAGGCAAACTGCTCAGACACAGAAAGCTGCTTTGGAAGAGCAGTACCTTGACAAACTCTAAAACCACCATCCCCTTGTGAAGAATATGTATGCAAACGTTTTGCCAGTCTGTAAAATAAAGCTATGGCTAATGGCTACTAAACCATGTGACCCAAGAAAGCATTTTTAAACATTTTCAACTTAATAAAGTGCTGTGGGGTGAGTTTTGCGCAACAGATCACAGAGAATCACACTGTTAAGCCACAACTCATAGGTTTCAGAGAAAAAAATGTAAAAAAGTAAAGCTTACCTCTGTGGATGCATTGTTAACACAGTGTTATGTCAATACTTATAAAACATGGAGGACAGGCTCTCAGTACTCAGACAGAAAGGGCTTGGCACTTCAGCTTGATGATCTGTCTCCCTAATAAAAGCTAATCCTGGATTGGCTACTTTGGAAAATCTGAATGTAAAGCTTCAGGGGATTGGCTGAAACACTTCCTGAGCGATTATCTTTGTGCAGCTCTGGCAAGCAGGAGCCATCCTGTGCACAGAGAAGACACAGGCTAAACTAGGCCTGTTTTAGCAAAAGAAACTTAAAAGGAAAGCCATCCGTACACAAATTCCTTGCAAGAAAAAGATTTTCAAACAGAACAAAGTGAACGTCGAGTGGCAGACTAAAAGACTCTCTCATACCACATCTGTTGCTTTTGCTTGAGGCTTTAATAAACTGCAGGATTTCTCAGGTCACAAAAGCTGTCCTCTAGAAGCTATTCAGAAAGAAAACAAGAACCTCCCGATAGTAAGTGAAAAATATTTTGAAACGATACACATATGCAGCACAATGTATGCAGTTATGTGCCATAGTTATCTAAGATCTATGCTTCTCAAAAAGCACATCTGATTCTTCCAAATACATTTATAAGACTGGTGAACTGAGAATTCACATTGTGGATTTTAACCCCCACACGTATGCACTGAATTGAAATGGGAACTCTTTTCCTAATCACTTGCAGTGTTGTCTTCCTAACAGAATAGATGCAGAAAATAGCTACATTTTGCAGAAAGTAGCTACATCTTTCAGTAGCATGGTGTTTGATGTTTTCACAAATTCCTCTTATCTTTCAGTCTTCTCAAGTTGCCAGTTAAACAACAATCTCCGCCTGCTTCTTAGTCTGCTGCAGCTTTATAACCATTAACCCTATCACAGTCAGCTCTTTTTAAGAACAGGCCTTATGAAGAGCCATTTTTAGTGTGTGGAAAATTACCAGAGCTCTTTTCACACAGGGAAGAACAATGAAGTAAATGTAAAGTTAGCAAATTTCATCTAGTTGTTAAACGAAGGTAAGAGAAAAGAAGGAACGAAGATAACTTTGAACTGTGGCCATTTCTTAAGCAAAGAGATATTTTAGTTCTCTCAAGCACCTCGTATTTCAGTTTATTTACCACAGACCATGGGAACACTGCTAAGCTGCAGGAAAAAACACATACATTTGTGTTGACTTTTGGTTATATTTATAAGTATAGGTAAAAAAAGTGCAGACACACACACACACACAGAGAGAGAGAGAGAGAGAGAGAGAGAGAGAGAGAGAGAGAGAGAGAGAGAGAGAGAGAGATACATACATACATACATACATACATACATAGACTGAAAGCAAAGTTGGCCACAAATGGTATGAAAAAGTTAAGTTCTGAGTGAATGTCCCAAATAGCACATGGATATTTATTTATATCCTGCCTTTATTATTTTTACAAATAACTCAAGATGGCAAACATGTCTAACACATCTTCCTCCTCACATCTGTATTTTTATGATACTATCCTGTAATATGTAACAACAGAGGGAAGGATCCAGTTAAGACTGGGCCTTGAAATCAGTACGGCTACCAACTAAAATAAAGTTCTTAATGCCTTTCTAAAATTCTTGTTTACAATCACAATAAAAGCTAGATAAATTATTCCAAATTTAGTCTATTGTAAATTTCTACAGCAAGTGGTATGATTAAAGTTCATACACATGGAAACAAACCTTGGATAGAATCTTCATAATCCAATGCATAAAAAAAGGCTATGTGTGTGTTCGTTCCCTGAAATCACAATGATCTTCAGACTTTGCAGAGAAATTTTCATACTATTAAGAAGCTGGATGTTCTCTGTCAAAGCTGTTTTTCAGCTAATATACATAAATTAAACCCAATGCTAATTTCATACACAATTTTGCTGTACGTTCTGCTAAGAAATTTCATTTTCAAATTCCAGTCAGACTGGTAAAACTAAATACATTTTCACATTTTTTTGTTCTCCTTTTGAAATGCAGCAGGAAGAAGTTGTTCATAATAAAACAGAGTAGGTACAGACAAAAGGCATGAGAAAAACAGAAGGCAAATTCATGGAATCCATCTATTGTCTGATGAGTATAATAGAACTGGCCCAAATAATAAACTACTTGTGTTAATGTCACAAAGTTCATCTCAGTAAACAAACAAAAAAACCCTGCTACAATCGCAACTCCAAAGGCAAAACAGAGTAATCAAGCTGTAGTGCTGTTTATCAATGAAATGTTATTCAATGGCAGAAACTGCTGAATTAATAAAGCACATGATCTAAATTCTGATATTTTGTTTCTGAGAGTTAAAATCCACACCAATAGCTTCATATATTACAGCTTCTAACACACTGCATATTTTAAACTGAAAGAGTCTAGTAAATATGTTTGAAATATATGTCCACTTTCATGACTTTTCCCATATCTAATGGCATCCACATACTGATACCACATAAAGTATGCTATGTAATCTTAGAATAATCACATCTTAATCCAGTATTTAAAATAACAATACAGATTATACTCATTTTTTATTATCAAAAGATAAAAAAAATCCACGAGTCATTCCTGTTTTAGCAGCATGATGTAGAAAAAATGATTAAAAAGCTTTAGGAAATTACTCATGATTTTATATTGATTTTTAAGACATATTTTTCTCCAAAACTAACTTAAGATACTAACTTGCTTTCATGTCTCAGAAGGAATTTGAATCCAGATCTCAGAATTTCATCATTAAATTATATTTCTGCCCCCCCCCCAAGTTTGATTACTTGCCAGTCCAAATGGCAGAACTCCAGTTTTTCCTTTCCCCAGTTTGAACATGTAGTTTGCTGCATGAAGAAAACCCCACCCATCCACTCTTCCTGAGTCTACTGGCAATGAAGTAGACTGGAATCATGTAAATCATGGTCCAAACAACATAGCCAATCTTATTCCATTGCAAGTTGCCACACAGAGCTACTTTACTTTCAAATTACTACTTTTTAGGGCATGTCTATGCTAGTGTGATGGGGAAGCTTAGGGATAACTGGACTATTCCTATAAGAGAGGAACTGCAAACACAGATTTAAGACAATATTCCTATAAATAGGCAACTATAAAAAGAATGTAATGATGGGCAATCAGATGAGAGCACAAGCAGAGAAATATGATACATTATTGCACCACCTCAGGAAGTAACAGAAAGGAGTGAAGAAATATTTTTCAGTTTTCCGTATATTAAACAAATATTTCAGCTTAGAAATACTCCAGTACCATTTCATTGAGAACTTGTACTGGTAATATAAGGTAAAGGTAAAGGTTCCCCTTGCACATACGTGCTAGTCATTCCCGACTCTAGGGGGCGGTGTTCATCCCCGTTTCAAAGCCGAAGAGCCAGCGCTGTCCGAAGACGTCTCCGTGGTCTTGTGGCCAGCATGACTAAACGCCGAAGTCGCACGGAACACTGTTACCTTCCCATCAAGGATGGTCCCTATTTTTCTACTTGCATTTTTACATGCTTTCGAACTGCTAGGTTGGTAGAAGCTGGGACAAGTAACAGGAGCTCACTCCATTATGCGGCGCTAGGGATTCGAACTGCTGAACTGTCGACCTTTCTGATCAACAAGCTCAGCATCTTAGCCACTGAGCCACTGCGTCCCTTATATATGACACTTAAAAAAGGCAAAAATAAAAAGGCAGAGTACTAAATGACGCTTATGAAAAAGAGAAAAAATTTCAACTCCACAAAGCAAAAAAATATAGAGCTAGGCATAATACTCAGATTATGTGACCAGAATGATACCTTTTAACACAATCCTGCACTGTAGTGAGGAGATGAGCCAGTCTTAAATGTCTGTGATCTATTTTATTTTTCACTAGAGTCCTGTGGCTTACTGAAAGAAGTGAAGTTCAAAAGCCAGAATGCAAACTTTAAATAAAAAAGATTCTGATTGGATTAATAATACATAAAAATCTACTCTTGATTAATTTCTTGTTCTCCCAGATAAGTACAGGACAATTCATTTGGTTGTTTCTACTCTTGCATGATTATAAGAATCACATAGAGCTATAACAGGAGAGCTTATAATTAAATTTATAAAATTTAATCACTGGTTAAATTATCCTATCTCCTATGTTTATATAAAAAAACCCAGTAAATTTACAAAAATGAAAGCATTTTAAAAAAAATTTAAATGATATCCATAATAATCTATTTCTTATGGGGAAATAATGGAATACTGTAAATGTATAATTTGTAATTGAATGGAGATAATTGCAAGCAACAATTGCTAACATTCACATTATTATCAAAATATCTTCCAGTGAATGGGTATCCTTTCTGATTGAAATGCTGAGGGTTTTTTTTTCCTTTCAAAAAAAACAACAACCCATAAAAGCCTGCAGGGTCTGAACTGGATTGGGGCCACCAAACTCAGAGTGGGGGGAAGTAAATCCTTTCACCAGCTCCTTTGTTTGAAAAATAAACTCCTGCTCACCCATGGGGGAGGGGGAGAGAAGTGAATTAGGAGCAGCTGGGGCACTGTGGCAGAAGCGGTTCTGTCTGCAGTCATTCTTTCACCTTCTTAAACTGTTATTTATTTGAGAAGAGTGACCAGACCATGGTTACTTTGTATAAACCATGGGTAGAAACTGCATTTAAAATAACCTTTTTTAGTAACAAGTTCCTATGTTCTGGGTCCAATGGTAATCCAAACCACAATATGGCTTAACTAAGCTTGATACAAAAATCTGAGTGACCATGTGGCTTAATCAACAAACTATATATAAGCAAATCACGATTTAGCACAAATGTGTGAATAATTATTGAATTATCCCATTGTTGAAACTAGCTGCATTTTATTGTGCTGGTGATTCTCTTTCCATACTGTTCATATCAAGAACAGCACTCCCAAACAAATACAACTAAAATCTAGTTGATTCTCTGCGGGAAACATGTCTTGGCTTTGGGACTGTAACAGCACTGATGGTGACTGGGCATTCAGCCAAAGTGACACACTCAGTCCCTGGAGAGAGGATTTGGTCATATATCAGACAGTAATTTAATAGCAGCAATAACTAGAGATCAGGCCTCAGAGTTCTGCTCTTTAAATCAACAAAATGGTTTATTGAACTAAAAGTAAAGGATCTGAAGTATAGGCAAAACAGAGTAATTGGAGCTTCTCGTAGGTAATCTGAATTGTTTTGAACGTAAGGAAAATTATCTTGCTATGGTAAACATGTTATTTAATAAGTATTAATAAAAATAAAGTATTGAAAGGAATCTTAGAGCTTGATCTTCTTAATCTGGAATTATCTTGCACGCTATGTCCTCAAAGAATGCCTCAAAGAATGAGAAGTAAAAGGAAAGTACCATTTTATTGGAAAAAAATTATGTTGCAGAGAGCAAGCAAATGTTCAAGCTACAGACTAAAAGCAGCTGAAAGAAACCCCTGCTGCAATCAGTGAATGAAGTCACTTATCCTGTAATAAAAGGCAATTAAAATGCATGGCCTACTGCAGGCTGAGCCAATTGCTTTTCCGGGGTGTGGTTGTTTAGGTGGGGAGAGAAATAAAAAGGAGAGGAAAAAAACAATGAAATAGGGAGAAACGGAAGGCAGAAATAGACTAAAGTAAGAGATGTTAATCAGCAGCTGTCTGAAGAAATAGAATAGTGAAGGATAAGTATGGGGGAATATAAAAAAGAGGCCAATACCAATCTTAACCTCATAAAGAAACTAGAAAGTTTTCCAGTTGTTCTCTTTAAGGAGAGTTTTAAACAACACCTATTACATAGTATTAAGATGCAATAATATTTCTAAAACAACACATGTCTTTGATAATGGCAGTCTATTTCTGCTGTATTAAAATTCTGAGCTCTACTAACGCATAGTTGAACACAAAATATACACACTTACAATTTATAGGTTCCATAATTTGATCAGATTATCAGATCCAATTCAGTTCATAGTCTTTTTAATAACATAAGAACCAGTCCTGCTTTCTTCATTTCAGCAATTTAATTTAGGGATATGCAAATAGTCTTTTTTACTGAATTTAGAGTTAGCAAGCATCAATTATCTAAGTGTGACTTATGACCCAGCACTGCAAATCAGAAATCCCCTAATATAACATTTATCCTCTGACACATAAAAATAAAGATTATTCAAGAAATGGTGACCTTGGCTCAAAAGACAGAACCATAATTGCTAAGCTACACTGAGACAGAAAGGAAAGAATTGCACAATAAATAGAAAACAAAGTATCAAAAGAGGAAAAAAGGTTATGTAAAATTTGACAGTTTAAATTTGTATTCTACAGAATAGCAAGAAAATTGCTACAGATGGTTTACTACATCAGATGGAACACATGAAGAATATTTCTGAAAGAAGGAAACATAATATGCATCCAATGTTGACAGACAAAAAACTATTTCAAAAACTAATCAATGAGAGAAAAACAAAGTTATACTGAAAGACTGGAAAAACTATACATTGGTATATGTTGCCTTCAAAACATAATTAATTTGCATAATGAAGAAACAGTAATTTTTAAGCAACATGCAGGTGGGAAGATGTATTTCTTGAAAGGTAACATTATCAGATATTACACTGACTTTCTGAAAGTTTGTATAAGGGAAATCAAAAAGATAATATAAAGAGTATCAGTCTTCTTTGTTTCTAAAATTTTATGTTTGGCTGTAAAATTTCTAAGCAAAGCAAAGACATGGATACAAAATTGAATGTAATTGAAATAATAAAAGGATAAATAATAAAGGATATTATATCAATCCAGGCTCAAAAGCAAGAGAGCAACAATGAATAAATGAAATAATGCCAAGAAGCCTTCACCTAAGTCAGGCCTGTCAAACTGGTGACCTGTGGGCTGGATACGTCACATGCAACCCACACCTACCCTGGCTCTGCAAAGGCAAAAACCATAAGTCACGATCCGGCCCATGAGGTGATTATGTGATTGACTTTGAAACCCATGACCTTGTTTGTATATAGCCTTGTTTGTATATAGCAGTAAAAAGGATAACTCATTTACTACTAAATGAATACTACTTTTTCAGTCCCACAACAGCTTCCGATTTTTTTCATAAAAAACTTACTATTAAAAAAATTGTGCCAAAGGAGAGAGGGAGAAAACAAACTTAGACACTAATTCTTAGTTACAATATCATTTTTTGGAAGGAAAGGTGTAGCAACGTTTCTTAATTTGCTCTCTTGTCCTTATTATTTTCTTCTTGGGAGGCAGGAAGCAAGGACAATACAGCCTTATAATAATGATTTCATATTTTATTATCTACATTTTAAATAAGTATATCCCAGAATTCTTCTACTAGTCTAAATTCACACAAGCATTAATTGGACAGCTGAATATGATATTTTTTCCAGGCCATCTATGTGCACATAATTCAGTAGTAACTGCAGCAACCTGCAATGATATCAAGATTAAATGCCATCATTGTGTACTTGAATCCTAATATTTCACCCAAGTATGTAAGCCTGGGCATTTGTATGCTTATACTGCCACACATATTTCATCAGAGAAAGTTGCCCCTTCTCTGGACAGCCATAATCTCATTTGATCGGTGATCAATGATCTGAGTTAATATTCCGATATTGTAATAGAAGAATAAAGCAGCACAAATCACACTTGCACAAAACGCAGCAGTTTTTCCTCGCTAGCCATAATATGATCTTCCTTTGGCAATCTGGGGACTACTTAGCAGTTTTAGAGGAACAAAGGAAAAACTATGGGGAATGATAATGCTATACATATGGACAGTACCAGAATTTTCTATTCTTTCTCAGAGTTTAGTGGACAGGAATTTTGGGTTGTTGGGTTTTTTTTTTACTTTTGTTTTTATTATATTAAATTTTAGGCCTGAGAAAATTGGGTCATTGTATTTTTACCAGCAATTGTTAAAAGAGGATCCAGTGGCTAAAAGCAACAATTTTGAGGGCCTACATACTGTCTGCCCCTTGCCCTGACAGAGCAGCACTTATTCAAATCTTTAATCATCCAACTTGGAGTAAGAGCCAGGAAACAAGGAGCAGCTTCAGAGAATGAAGGTAAAAGACACATTGAAAAAAAAATCCTTCCAAATTCTGGCCGGCTATGCTAGCCAGAACCAGATGCATCAACTTTGCCTGTGTGAGAGATAACAAAGCTACATGTATCCTACTAAGTCAAGATTTTTAAACAATGGTTAATTGAATAAGTTATGGTAACACGAAGTCAGTCATATTAAGGCTTTTCTCCGGCATGGAGAAGGCATCTTTCATATTATACATACACAAATACATGCACATATTTATTCACAATAATCTGCTGTGAAGCAGACTTCTTCCAGATTTTTAATTTACAAATTTAAATGAATCTTAGATGTTTACCCAAATATACAGAAATTGCGATACTACCAGCATATAATTTTAGATTACCATATTTCACTTATAAATTTATAAGGACCAACCATATAAACATACAATTAGAAGGAATTATATCTTGCACAGAAGCATTAAAAACATTTCTGGAAAAAGACTCAAGATTCACATTTGATGATGGCCGATATATAATTTCTACTGAAATTTCTAATTTCAGTAGAAACTGAAATTGTACAATGAACGGTTGATTAAAGTATGGTACTCAATAAAATATATTTTGCCCTCTTATGATCTCATGAAGGGAGCTATATCACAAAGTCTTATGCCTTCAAAAATATCGATACAGTAGAACCTCGGTTCACAAACGCTTCAATTCGCAACCAAAAAATCAGCTAAATGTTCGACTCGGTTCAAGAACAAATCCTCAATTCGCAACCTCTCTCTCGCTCAGAATTGATCAACTAAACAGTTTTCTCTGTTCTTCATGGTTTTCTCAGTGTTTGTATTAAAGGATTTTACTGTTACACTGATTTCTGTGGCATATTTAACTACAGTATTTATGTGCTTCAAAATCTTAAAAAAACAATAGAGTTCATAGGGGTCTGGAACGGAATCGATCGTATTTCCATACAACCCAATGGGAAAATTTGTTTCAGTTCACAACCAACTCGGTTCACAACCAAAGATATGGAACGAATTGTGGTCGTGAACAGAGGTTCCACTGTAGTTGAAAAAGATGCTACTAGACTCAATTTTTTGTCATTACAAACCAACACAGTTCTCTCCCTACATGATATCTTGCATATTAAACATGCAGTAGTGATAACCATTATACAGGTAGTCCTTGACTTACAACAGTTCATTTACTGACTGTTCAAAGTTACAGCACTGAAAAAAAGTGACTTATGACTGTTTCCACACTTACAATTGTTGCAGCATCTCCATGGTCACGTAATCAAAATTCAAACACTTGGTAACTGACTGAAATTTATGACCACTGCAGTGTCCTGGGGATCACCTTAACAGTTGTGGCAAGGAAGGTCGTAAAATATGGCAAAATTCACTCAGTAAATGTCTCACTTGGCAACAAAAATTTGGGGCTCAATTGTGGTTGTAAAGTTGAGGACTACCTGTATCTTACACTTGGGGCATACCGACAAGCCTGCCGACCCAGAAAAATGAGTACAAGAATGTAATGCACTTCACTCAATCTATAGTGAAGATGTACTTTTAAAATAGTTTTTGAAGAGTTTTATTTTTACATTTGACACTTTCTGTATTAATTCAACACTATTTCACAGTAGTGAAGTTTTTCATGTAAAGTCTGGTGGGCAGTGTGTTTTACAAATGTAAAGCTTCCTTTAAATTGAGCTTGATTCTTGGTGACTTTGCCAACATACTGTATTCAGGAAGTTTTCTTAGCTGCACTACAGAAGTGGTTTGCCACTGCTTCCATATTTCTTTTTTCTTTTTAACTTTCAAGTTTAGTCTAGAGCTCTGGTGTTCTCTGAATGGCTACCAAACAAATGTTAACTAATCTGATCTTTAGCTCCCAAGCCTAGACAACAGAACAATTGACAAATACTTCATTGTGCTTCAAATTAGTTCAAATTTGTCATCTTCAAATTTCAAAACTAATTGAATCATGCCACATTCAAAACTCAAATGAACTATAACCATTACCTGTCATGCTATAATTGTAGTAACACACAGTACTTTGCCATAGACTTTCATCAACCTTTGTTATGACACTAGTTAAACCTCAAGCATCCTACTTTGCTGAGACAATAAACCTAATGCTTTTTCTAAAGGAGTGCTCTGGGTATTTCCTTTCTCCCGATTTCTGCATTATCTAATGATATATTGTGACATTAAGTTGTATTCTCATGTGATTGTACTATACCAGTTTTACTTAGGATTAACTTCTTTAATGGCATTTCCACATAGAAACATACATCCTCAAGGAGAGTGCTAATTTGGAAACTTTCTGATGTAAATGTTTAATACAAATCATGGTTTTTCGGGTGCAATGCACTCTGGCAATTTTAGCAAGCACATCCAGGTGCTCTCCAGGTATACAGGCTTAATAACCCCACAATTACTCATCTGATGTGGCTGTTGCTGAAAATCAAGGAGCTAGCTTTCATGTATTTAAATATCTCAGATTAAGAATGGGTGGCATATACTTTTGATCTTGCCAGGATTGGTAATTGAAAATTATATAAATTATTTCATTATTAATATATGTGTGTGTGTGTGTGTGTGTGTGTGTGTGTGTGTATATATATGTATATGGTATCTATAGTATAGTATAGTATAGTATAGTATAGTATAGCATAGCATAGCATAGTATAGATGGGACAAGAAGTGTGAAGGCATGCATATGTGTGCAATTATAGAAGTTTTATCAGCATTCTCAGGATTATCTTGTAATGTTTATTCAATTGAAAGCTGCTTTGAGGATAAGCAGTGATGAGAGCTACAGCTGTTTTACTATTTGCATTATCTAATATTATGTGAATGGATGTCAAACTGTTACAATAACCTGTGCTATAAAAGTAGACAACATTAAGAGATTGTACAGTGACTGCATGAGAAAGAATCATTACAAACTGAGACTATAACATCAAATCCTTTCTCCTCCTATTGTTTCTCCTTCACCATCTCTTCCTCCCAATTCCTTTTCTTCAGGAAAGGTTGTGAGGGAAAGCAGCAGGCAAAAATGTTCTATAGAGCCTACTTAAAAATTGCCCACATTACAGCATTGCTCCTTAAGGTGACACAATCAATTTCAAAGACATTAATTTGCAGCTGCTTCTGTATGTATGGTTTGCCCCTGAGTCAAAGTAAAAGGACTCCTTTTTAATATTTAGAAAATAATTTTCTATTTTCAAAATAACCTTCTGCTTGCTATAAGCACATACCATTGAGTTTTTAACTGTTGATTTCCTATATGTCCCCCCTATACCAGATTCTGGTATTATCCTCATGTTTGCAGTTTGCAATATCCATACAACATAGTTCTGTTAATAGAAAACTCCTGCTATCTCTGCTAAAACCATGGAGCCAAGTAGGCATAAAGAGGATGAGAAGAGTATTAAGAGTTTTAGCAGTTGCTTCGTTTCCTCCCTTTATTTTAATAGAAATGTAGCACCCTCTAGTGTTTCTTCACTTTGGATTCAAAGAAAGTTTAAGTAAGAGCAAAGGCAATGGAATAACATTTGAAACAGGCTTCTGTAGAGATACTTTAAAAAAACTGTGTTCTGTGGAGAATAGCTAAAGAAAAAGCCAGCTATGTACCCAATACAAAATATGCAATGTATATCCTACTTCTAGAAAGGATGAACTATTTTGAAGTGCACCACTTAGATTAGGCACTGAATACTTGTTGGCATTTGTTATATTTGCACTTATTCACAAACACTCAAAATCAGCAAAGCTAGAGACATAGCTAAAACATAATAAGAAAACAACCAAAAGTATTGGTCCAGTATCAAATCCCTAAGAAGAAATCCAGATTACCTCATTATACTTCTATCATAATATAACATTTCCTTAATATTAATCTTGACTTCTAGCAGTTCCACAAATATATTCATGTAATTTGCCTGGCAACACATGGAAATGTTTCCTGTGTTTTTTTCATCAGGGTCTTTTTTTAAACTTCCAAGTCTATCCTACATAAAACATGCAAAAATCCAGTTATCCCAAATTCAATCTGACATTTTCTTTTAATGTTTAAGAGCCTTGAAGGTGCAGAGGATTAAGCATGCTGTACTTTGTAATTAAGTATTCAGCTCCCAGCTGCCTGCAATTTAGCAGTTTGAATCCCACCAGGCTCAAGGT
>JANHJO010006025.1:0-12300 GCA_032468235.1 Pseudoxyrhopus heterurus | reverse complement strand
GAGCCATGTAGGGCTTTAAAGGTAATAACCAACACCTTGAATTGTATCCGGAGACTAATGGGAAGCCAGTGCAGCTCGCGCAAGAGTGGTGTTATGTGAGTATAGCGTGGCATACCTACGGTCGCTCGCGAGTCTGCATTCTGGACCAATTGCAGTCTCCGAACACTCTTCAAGGGTAGCCCCATGTAGATTCCTTCACCTCCTTGTTTATATCTTCAAATCCAGAAATCATCAATTCATTTTTTTTCTTCTTTCAGCAAAAAGTCCATATAATATTTCCATTTTTTTAAAAAAAAAAGTTCTGACAGTAATAAGTTAATTTATTATATTATTCACCTCTGGCATAGCTTGCATCTTGCTGCGATATTGCTGGTTATTAACAGGCTCTCTGCTTTGGCCCTAATAAGTTAATTGCTTATTGCCTTCACCTCTGGCACGACTCCCGATCTTGCCACCGCTGTTTGGCAAGACAAACAGCCTGCATTATTATTCCTTTCAGCAGGATTACCCCATTGTCTATTTTTGTATTCATTTCCTCTTTGTCCTTTACTGGAAATTGATCAAGGTGAATAGTAATTTTATTAATCTCCTGAGTCGTAATGCACATGCCCAGGAGTGGAGGAGTTAATTAGAGGTTATAGGAGCTATCCCAGATGATATCTCTTGTTTGTACATCCCATCGTCACATCCGTTTACTAACTACCTTGCTGCAATCCAGACTCAATGTAGGGACGACTCTTTGATGCTTAGATTGGGACCATCTATACATTGTGATTAATTAATTGCATCCTGGCATCTTCCTTGGTGTTCTTTTTTTAGTTTTGGAATCTGATCCATAATGGTCATAGCTGATAATGTATTATTCTATTGCTATTTGCATAATCCAAATAGTATATCTTAGAGATATTAAACATTATTCATATTTGTTGTTTTTATTTCCAAGGTGCTTACATATCAAGGATTTTATGATGAAAATCTTGAGTGGGTTGGGTTGGAAAACATCCAAATTGTGGCATCCATGTCTGCTGGAGGAACAGTGGGAAGACATAAACTTACTTCCAGGTTTACTTCTATAGTCCGTCTTTGTGCGATTGAGTAAGCATTATCTATGTACACCTATCTCTCTCTCTTCTTTCCAATCTCAAGAGTAACTTCAGTACTTACTCTAAATGCACTTCATTTCTCCCTGGAGGTACAGCATCTATTTCTGAGTATATCTTAATATGTGAAATATAATTGAAAAAGTTCAGCAAGTTTGGAAAAACTGTTATCTGTCAACTTTTAAGTTTTAAGGAGGAAAATGCCTAGAGAAACCAGCCTTGTCTTGAAATCAGAGAATAAGGAGCCAGTAGAACCAGTAGCACATAGAAGCTAATTGGACTAACTAAAGACAATTGTTGTATCATGAGTGCCCATTGTCTCTTGTTGGGGGAGGTCCTATTTTATTTGTTTCCCTCGAAATTCATATGGGACAGGCCAAATCTAGCCAAGTATTCAGGCACCAGGTTTTGTTACAGAATACTTTCTAGGCATCATTGTTTCTCAGCCAGATAACAACTATTCTGCTCTTAACTTGCATTTTCAAATTAGATTTTAATAAACTGTGAAATTGTAACTGAATTTGAAACGTTCATTTTTTTAGTTATCCAGAAAGAGATCAGCTACAGACAATTTACAGTGCATACTTAGAACCAGTTTTACACAAGAATCTAAAAAATCATCCTGCTTGGGGATCATTAGCAAAAATATATCAGTTAGCGGGATCCATGGTTCAAGTATATGAGCAGGTATGGCCTAAAATAAACTGTTTTGTAACATTGATGTCCTTTGTTGTGGTTTTGTTGTATTCCCTGATGATTAGTTGTTTCTCTTGTTAAAAGTAAAAAGGAGGAGATGGGTCAGATTTTGTATCTCAGCTATTTTAAACATTTAGAAATTAAAATATCTGATTTTTTTAAAAATAAACTATACCCAATACCTTATGAAAGCAAAGAGAGTAAATTGTAGGAGTAATTCAGTGAAATATATTAATAATAGATTCAACAAAAGAAAATATTTCTTAAGTAAACACATATTTGATTGAAGAAATGTATTTTGCCAGGAGATCTCGTTTTAAGAGATGATGGCAAATTAATAGAAATCAAGACTGCTGATGATTACAATAATAGAATGCTTAATCCTAATCTTTGTAGAAATCCTGAAGGACTTTTTTTTTGCCCTTATGCCTGATTTAGATGATTTGTTTGTTTGATAAATTTCTCCTTCCTTTCTTCAGGATCTCATCCCTTCAGCAATAAAACATATACTATTTAACAATTTGCCTCACTATTTAATAGATACATTTTATAGAATAAATGATAGTTTGCAGATTGTATCAAAGTTTTGTTTTACCAATCCTGAATTACAGTTTAATTGTGGAATGTTTCTTATGCAAACCACAGTGGTGGAGGAAGGGAATGAAGGGTGAGGCATACCAACCTTGTCGTACCTGCTCCAGAAGCCCTTGAGATTTTCTTCTGTCTGAAATCTGGACCAATCACGTTTTGGGATTTGGTTCTATCAAACTATAGCCACCCATAATTCTTCTGTAGGATTTCTAAAACACAGTGTGTTCATTTTAGGTTGAAAATAATGTACATTAGACTGATTTATATCAAGGCTTATAAAATAAATTGTGTTTCTAGTGTATCTAAACTGTGTGCAAGAAAGAATTAACTCATCAGTGCATTTAATTGACATGGCTGAAGCACTTGCTTCCCTTTTATATGCTTTCTGATATAACATGTACTTAATAATTTATTTCTCATGTATGAGAGATTTTATGAGGATATAAGCTGATGGTACTTTCTTTTCCAGATTGAACAGTATTTAGGGGCCAAATATCTTTCTCACTGTATCACTTCCTGGGATAGCTTTACCTAGATAAAATAATACATTCAACTCTCTGTGCCATAATTTGTATAACATTGTTCTATTACTTTTTCAGAGAGCTTCCAATCTAAGTCTCCAATAATGAATGTAAAATTCTAAAGACTTTGGACCAGGGGTGTCAAACTTGTTGTCAGTGTTCCAAAGAAACTTCCCATTTCCATTCAGCACTCAGAGACAAAGTCCATCGAAATAAGAATGTATTAAAGAAGTCATGTTGGCACATCTGGGAAAACCTGAATCTGAGAGTTCCGGGTTTTCCCTTCCCCAAGTGAAAATGAAAGATCCATCCCCTGCACCAATCAGTCTATCACATGGCCCAATCAAACGTCATTCTGTTAGAAGCCATTCCTTCACCCATTCCCATCCAGGTGCAAGCTGACATGTCCTTGACTTTCGAAAAGAATGTTGTTGAGTCTAATCTACTACTCACTAAGAATTCCCCCCACCCAAATTCCCAGGCTCTAACTGTGGCAGCCTTGAAGCTTCTAAGAAAATATGGCTATATGGCTTCCATGGCTGACATTTGCATGAGGAAAAGCCTTTACACATATGGCTGTGTATGCTGAAGCCTTCCTTCTGCAGACATGCATTGAATTTATGAACATCTGCAGATGCTATTTTTATTAGAGCAATATTGGAGACACAAGGCTAGGAGTATCTGGAATATTCACATTCAATTTGGAGCTGTATATACAGTATGATGTGATGGAAAGAGGTTTCTATAGGTGCTGGATGATTAAGGGACTAATTTTATAAAATTTAAGAAAAATTGTCTAAAACTCTTTCAAACTAAAATGAAGAATGCATCTGTAGTATTTGGAAATGAAAGCAGCTGGTAATACAAAATTTTGATGGCATACGTCATTTGTTAAGATTTCACTGTTTTGAAAGGTATGGGAAAGAAAGCTTTTAGACAGAGAAGAAAAATAAAGCTGGTCATTTAATTTTTGCAAAGGAATTCTATTCTTCTAGTGGTATAAGATTAATCCGAAGGAGAAATGCAGAGGAATTTTTGGGTTGATAAGAATGCATTGACTAATAATTTCATTGAGGTAACTCAGTGTTTTTCAAACTTGACAATTTCAAGGTGTATACTGGGGAATTGTGCACTGAAAGCATGCTGTCTGTGGAATTTGGAAAGTTGAAGTCCACACATCTTAAAGTTGCCAAGTTTGAAGAATTCTGAAGTAACAAAATGACAACTTCGTTTTTAAGTTTCTGGAAGAGAGAAAAAATGGATTGGGGTGGGAAGAGTGAGGGAAAACCACATTGTTCGCTTTCATCAGTAGTCTATTCTCCTTTTCAGGGAAAAAGCTTTTTGTTTTAAGCAAAAGTTTACTAAATGTATTGTTGCAGTTTGGAAAAATGAAACAACGTTTGTAATTGATAGGTTGTTTTTTTTAAAAAAGGAATTTCACTTCAACAACTCAGGTACTCAGTGAGTTAATTTTTCCTTTGTGGCCAGAGGATCTATCTGCAGTTGCTGTTTTCTCATTGGTTGCTAAAAGGTGAAATTGAAACCACTGTGAACTTTTGAACCCATAGCAGTACTTATGGAAGGCCCTCCCTGCCCAAAGAAAGTGGCTTTTTGCTTCTCTTCCTGTATTATTCTGTTTGATGATGCAGCACTATGTGCAAGCTTTTGGAATGGGGCGAGGAAGGAGAAACACAAGCAAGTAGCCTGCATATTCCAGTAACAGCAAAGTTGGCATTTCCTCTCTACTTAGCCAAACCAGCAATTTAAAAATGAATGTCAGCCCAAGAATGAAATAGTTAAACAAAGGGGCAGCCAGCTTATAAGGATGACTCTTCCTTTCTTCCTTTGAAGACTTAAATCTGTGTGCAGAAATTATAAATGGATGGCAATTGTGGTAGTTAGAAATCTGATAATTTAGGACTCACGGGTGGGCACTTTCAACTTGCATGTTAGTAATGCTAATCTTTTTAGAGATTTTAAGGGCTTTGAAAGTCTGGTTTAAAAGTTAGACTGATATGTAGCTAATAAAGAAAATACTTTTGTATATTTCCTTCTACGGAAGATGAGGTATGTTCCATTTAGTCTCAAGATAACATCTCAAAATTATTTTCTTGGTTTAAATTATAATTTTGGGGATTGTGGAAAAATCTAAACTCACTAGATTGTATCTCCTATGCCATGGACCATGAAGTTAATATTGAAGCTATAGAGGGACAGATCAGTTTCTTTAAGAATATCCATGATGTTCTCTGGCAATAATTTATTTCCTAACAGAGCTATCTCTGATTATTGTCTGGAGGTCTTCAAGATCAAATCTGGTATCCATAGATTGCAGTATATGTAAGTTTTAGATTTTATCCAGAACACACACATACACACACACACCCTCCCTTGAGAGTAAAGTCAGTTTGTTGCATCCTAAATATGTTTTTATCTAACTCTATATTATTAACTTCCTCTGTGTTTTCACCAGTTTTTGCTGTCACGAGTCCAGGATTGTATTTATTAAGCAGTAGTAAATTGGCAACTACTGGTTTTGCTTATTATTTTGGTTCATAACTTATAAAATTTGTTAACATTTTTGTAACAAAATCTCTGAAGCTAGATTCAAATATATTTTATTTAGGCATAGGGGTTTTTTTTAAATATATAAATCTACAGGATTATTTTACCCTTAATATTGAGAATACTGTACATAACATCACTTGATATTCTCCTGCATCAATTAACAATTCCCCTAACCATGAATGGAGATCCTTAGCTTAGTATTCTAACCATGTCATTGGTATGCCAAAAATTTCAATTAGATTGAAGTTTTGTTGTCCAGTTTCTTATTTTGACTTTAATTCAAAGAAAATATGAGGTAGAAATGTAAAAGCCAAATGTATTAATTCCAAAATTTAGAAAGAGCTTGTATAAAATATAGTTTAGTACTGAATAACTTTGCAAAGGTTATTAAATATTTTAAAAGAAAATATTTTGCAATAGCTATATATATTTAAAAACTGTAAAATGATAAGAGTTGTACGTTCAAACTATTACTGTAATGTTTATCTAAAATTTGATTAGATACTTGAAGAGGTAGATTCCCCTTAGAGCCTACCAAGCACTATTGAATGAATGATGAAGTTAATACGACTAATAACAAATTTCCATTTTTCTCTGTTTCTGCAATTCCCCTTGAGGCAATAAAAGCAAAATGGATTCAAATGACACTTGGTAGATTCCTGTTTGTTCAAATCAGCTATTGTATGTTTTTATTCTTTTCCCTTATTTTTCCTCGGATTGTTTTACAATAGGCACATTGTCTGTTTTTCTTTCTTATACAGGATATCTTTGGATTTATTCTATATTTATTTTAGTACAGCATACCAGATTTTAAACTGATTTTCCATGCAAAAGATTAACTTAGAAATAAGAAGCCACTGTCAAATGAATACGTGATATGATAATCATTGTAGGTTTTTTTTTTTTTAATCCAGATTAAATTGGTTTCTGGCATGAGTGGTATGCAATAGTTTTAATAAATGTTAAGATGATTTAAGAATTGCAGCAGAGCATATTTTAAAACATTCCTAAATATGGCTCCATTTGCTTGTGCTTGTGCTCACACTTATTATTTGCTATGTACATTTATCAGTTGGGGTATTTCATTGAAGAAATTGTGAGCAATAGCTATGAAACATCCTCTCAATTTTCCATTTTGACCCATTCTTTTATCAGTTTTAGGGTTTTCAGCAATTTTTTTTAAAAAATATGAATAGTTCAATAATGTTATGCATATGGCATGGGAGAGACAGAAATATCAGTACAAATGTATTCCGGTATTTTAATAAAGTGACTGTATTGTGTTTGTGAGACTTTATGCTCAAGAATAGCGAATTTTATTCATGTCTTAATAGTTGCTAATATCTGAGTTGCACTTATTGATACGATGATTTTACAAAGAAGTACTAGCAGACAACAGCTAAATTTCTATACTTCATTCATCCTTCTTTCAGAGGATAGAACCACAGTTTTGAGTTTAGCACAAAGAAGGTAAAATATACCGAAATACATTTTAGATAAATATTCTCATAGGAGCCTTTGCCAACTTTGATTAATGTTTTCTATATTCCTGAAATGAAAAACTTTTATATGAAAATATTTGTCATCCTACCCCAGTCAAAATAGTTTAATTTTAAGTATTTAAAATTTAATATTAAGTGTAGAATTTCAGGATTCCTAGTTTTTGATATCCAAAAACACCACCTCATTTACAATTTTTGAAATTTAAATTTTTCATTGCTGAAAAATTGAGACTTGCCTCTTTCTAGATTTCAGCTCTGCAACAGGAATTCTATATGCTTTTGCATTAATCTTGCGAAAAGAATTTAATAAATAGAAAACACGTTCCTTTTTATCTTGGACTGCAATTTATTTTTAATGCAAAATCTGCTATGTCTTCCTGTTATTTCTAATCTTTACACTCAGATTTTTGTGCTTTGAACAGTTGTTCTGTTGGGTCCTCTTCCTCCCATTTTGTCTTTTATTCCAAGATAAAATTGATAGCTGATAGTTCCACAGAAACATTTTAGGGTTTATGAATAAGAATACATTTTATTAAAAAAATGGATAAATACACAAGGATTGATAACAAACAAAACTACATGAAACATGATATCAACAAATAGAATAATAAATTTAAGTACATACACTGTAACAAAAGATATGTAACTGATCTGCAGAGAAGATTGCATTGATGTATATTGTTGTCTTTACTTTAGATACAGCTTGATATAGATGTATTCATGTATTCTTTTTTAAATGAATCATAATGCTTATAGGAGAAGTGTAATTAATATTTGTATAGGGACCAGCCAGATCTGGATTCAGACTTTGCTCCTAATTTTTCAACTCAAAATCTGACTTTATTTTATCTGGCTGTCATATCTGTCTTTCTCTTAAAATTGTTTTACTGCACTCAGAATGATTAATTGCATGAATAAAGTTGAGTTCAAATCTATCAGAATTAAAAATATTGTTTTAAGAGCTACTATGATCTCATTTTACCTATTCCTTGAAAATTCCTCTATTTAAAAAAAAAAACACCCTTTTCCTACAGACATTACAATGAATGCTAGAACACCAGTCCTTCTAAGCACTGCTATTTGTTGTTGCAAAGCAATTGTTGTTAATCTCTAAGCAGATTTACTTGAAAATGGAATAATTACAGCTGATACATTTTCTTGCTTCCACAAATAAATGAACAGTCCCAGTATTTGGATGAGATAATTGTGCCAACCATCAAAATGGCTCCTCTCAGGGGCAGAGAAATTAGATCCTTCTTTAAGAATAAGCATTTCAAGACACTGATTAACCTTTGAGTCACATGTTTAACTCTCTAGGGCCTATTTTCAATATCATGGGAACATATAAATTATATTGTTGTACTAAAATCTAAATGATTGTCCAACCTTCACTAGAGGAACTGTAGTGAGAAAACAAGCACAGAGATATAGTATCTCTGGTCATTATTATGGTCGAATCCTGGCATCAGTGATACTCACATGATACTCACATCAGTGATACTCACGATTTTGGGGCTGCCCTATATCTACCAACCTGACTTACACTATAGTTAGAAACATGATCTTCAGGCATTCCTCGGTGACTATTTGACCATTTGTTGCCCGGCAACCACAATTTGAAAAATACTGACTTAAGATAACCTTTTTGTACAAAGGTCCCCTTTGAAAATATTTGGTTTGTTGAATGCCACTGTGAGTGGCCCTCCATCATAAGGCACAGTATGGATGATCTTAATCAAAAAGTCCTTTGGGGCAGGGCTGTCAAACTCACATCAAAGTATTGGGACTTTTTCCCCCTTTGCTAAACTGGGGGTGGGCATGGCCAGTGTGTGTTGCATCTGGCCTGCGGGTCAGGAGTTTGACAGCCCTGCTTTAGGGCAACCGTTTGGCATTGCATTTTCATGTGCTATTGCTGACAGTTAACTCGGTACCATACTAGTACATTCAATAGGACATTACACCAATCAACTTATTTCAAGTCAGGGTGTTCTATATATTAAAGCTTGGCTTACCACTATAACAACAAACAGCTGGTCCAAAAATAATAAAAATAGAGACTCAAAAGAAGCTGTCTACCTGCAACACAGTTAAATAATATAATATTGTTAATAATCATGAATCGAGTTATGTAATTTAATTTTGTTCTGTTGGTTTAAGTGAGTAAACTGGTTTCCAATCCATGCTTAATATCTAAGCTTCTTTTGCTTCTTCTTTTTCCTTTCAAAATTACTAAGATCTCTTAAAGTTTTCAATACAGACTCTGAACAATCTTTCTCAGTGCCATATGCCTATTTAAAAGCTTTTAATCTTTCACATTTTTCTAAGGATAGTTAATTTTATGTGGTTTATTACGTAAGAATAATGTTATGCACAAGTTTGATATATGAGGATCATTAAAGTTTTATAGTTTGGCCTCTTGTATTAAAAAGACCAGTGCACTTCAAAGCTTGGAACCAGAGCGCACATGTTCAACACATGTGGTAGATATCCTAAGTTTTCAAAATTTGCTTTAAAATGTGAAAATTAAAAGTCTAGCTACTCTTGATAAATATCAACTGTCCTATAGTTTAGCCACCCCCTATTGCTTTTCATATACCAGAAATATAGAAAAGGCAATTTGGACTTCAGCAGCTGTATGCAATGCATTTATACATGGCAATATCAACCTTCAGTCAAGAGTTTAGAGGTTTTATTTCAATATGGTAAAAGCTACTTTTCTAAGAGTAAGCCGTTACTATCTCTTCAATAGTAAAGTGATTTCACTGAGTACAAACATCTGAGGTAATCTGTTAGACTTGACCTTATTTTACTACTATGCCCCAAAAGTTGTGCTACCCTTTGAAAGGACACACTGTTCTTTAGAGTGGATTAAACAGAAATAAATAGTGGCTCAAGGGCCAAGTTTATTTTCATCATAACCGTAATTCACTTTTAAAAACAAAAGAAAGCTATTTGCCCTGGTCTATACAAAGTAAATCCTACAAACAGGAGGATATGTTTGCCAGGGTTGTTTTTTGTTTTACGGATCCCAGCACTTTGGCTTTCTTTATGTATAAAAATTTCCCCAATGAAATAAAAGTGAGGCCTACATACCACAGCACACCATTGGCAGTTTTATCAGGAAAGAGTATTATGCTACTGCTATATGCAAAGATAATGTTTGTGATGTCTTAACTCTGCAGCAAGTCTATTTATTCCAAAGCAGGCTTGCTTAAAAGATCAAATTGCAAAAAGAATGGTCAAAGATTCAGACTTTAAAAATGTGTTGGCATTTACGGTACTTCAGCTTGTTATTTGGATGTTGAAAGAATGATGGTGATGGAAAGTATTAAATATTTGCTGTCTTCGAGTAAAAAAGAGCAATTTTTGTCTTCACAAAGTAGAACAGAAAATGGATCTTATTATTTAGTGTTTATTATAGAATATGAGTCAAAGAAACCAAAGTTTAATTTGCATACTTTTATGAGAAGTTGCTATTAGAACTCCTGGTCCTGATAAAGATGTAATGGCTAATCCACAGAACTGTCTGCCACTTTGCTGAGTGGAAAGGGAAGAAAGGGAGACCACAAGGAAAATTATTCCCATCCTGGTATGACCCTGAGGGTCCCATTCTGCCAAGTTTAACGGTACCGTCCAGCCAACCCTACCTCACCAGCAGGCATTTGAGCTACTTTTACATCTGTTCACTGTCCACTGCTATTGAGACATTTCAGATTTGAACCTCTGTTCCAAAACAACCAATCAATGCTTGCCCACCAAGCCTTGCTACGAGCCAATTTGGCACAGGAGTGGGACCAGGAGCAACTTCTGACTGTCTCCTGACTTCTCCATTAACTTTGCTTTTAGAAAGCTTGCAGGGAGTGTCAGAAATCATTCCTTCTCCTTAGCTGATCTGCTGAACCACCTACCACTTTTCTGGGGAGAGGGAGGACAAAGGGAGCTGTAGACCGCAGGGAAAACTGCATCCCCACTTCCCATCCCAGCATGTCTCCAAGGGCCCGCTTCCTCCAGGGAGCAAGGAAACTTATTCATTGACACCGGCGTCCACTAGCCAGCAGATATTTGAATTGCTTCTTGTCCTTTACTTGCTGCCCAGCACTGTTAGGAGATTTCACATTTTAGTCTTGATTCCAAAGCAGCCAATTGGCATTAACCTGTTGGAGCTTGCCCACCTGCCAATTGGGATACAGCTCTCTAGTGCATGAAAATCAGAAGTCCAGGCAGTGCAAATGAATATAGGTTTATTGTATGCTAATCTCTACAAGAATCTGAACTACTAACGGCCAAAGCAAATTGGTGGTAGATGAGAATGAATGGAATTCAAGGTGGGCTGGACTTAGATCTCTTGTGTGCCTGAAGAAACTCAAGACTGATGACACATTTGATTCCTCCCTTGGACTTAGCCCTGTCATCTCCTACAACAGCCCTCCTATCTTCCCTTGCATCATGCAACCTCAGGGTTCCTGAGAAGTGTAGCCCAAAGGTGTGGTGATGCTGAGGTAGCTACAACGTTTGCAAATTTCATTCCCATAAGAGTCTTTGGTCCTCTTTTTTGAGGGATTTTTCTCCTTTTTTGTCTTTTTTCATATATTCACACACAAATATTTTTATTAACTTTCTTTCTGTGCATATATTCCTTAATAAAAAGTATTGTTAAAAAGAAAGAGAGTCTTTGGTCCTGGCATTGTAAGTTAGCCGATTTGAGTTACCCTGATTCCATAATTGTTGCCCTGTACCTTCTAGTTTTGCCCAATTGAAGGTTACAAATAAATAAGAGTTTTAGTATAGGTAGACCTTGACTTATGTCCACAATTGGGACCAAAACTTCCATCACTGAGCAGTCTGGTTGGTATGTGAGTCACATCCGATTTTATGAACTTTTTTTTTTTTACCATGGCTGTTAAGTGAATCACCATGTTGTTAAGCAAATCACTTGATGATTATGTGACTCTTGAGGCATTGCAAATGTTGTAAACTCATGCCGGTTACCATGTGCCCAAATTTTGATCATGTGACTGCAGGGCTGCTGCAACAGCCATAAGTGTGAAGACCAGTTTTATGTCACTGTTTTCAGCACTGTTGCAACTGAATAGACGAAAACCACTGTAAGTCGATAATTCATAGTGGTAAAAATTCAGAAGGAATCTGCTAGCACTTTTTCCAATTGACAAGTACAGGTAGTCCTCGACTTACAACAGTTCATTTAATGACTGTTCGAAGTTACAGAGTCACTGAAAAAAGTGACTTATGACCATTTTTCACACTTATGACCATGGCAGCATCCCCATGGTCATGTGATTTACATTCGGATGCTTGACAACT
>JANHJO010006023.1:54903-71526 GCA_032468235.1 Pseudoxyrhopus heterurus | reverse complement strand
GAGGATTTATTTATTTATTGTTATTTATTGTTGATATTTCTATGCCGCCCCACTCCCGGAGGACTCCGGGCGGCTCACAATACAACAATCTTACAATAAAATAGTCATAAAAACAATATTTAAAATATAAAAACTATATAAAACTATAAAAATTTACATAATAAAAAAAGCTAAAACCTAAGAATTTTTTTTGGTGTTTTTTTTTGTTCCTAATGTAGTGTACAGCAATGTTAATATATAAGCATTAGACATGAGTTTTAAAAATAATTTATTAAGAAGTTTATTACATGTATACAAACATAGAGCTTTTAGATTTTTATCCAAACAAGACAACATCTAGAAAACGTAACAAAGAAATGCTGATAAATATTAAGATATAGCAAAACATAAACGTTCAGGGATGAGTGTCCATGACAACGTCACCATTCTTATTTTTAACTCTTAGTCTACCAGAAGCATATTGCGTCTCTTGATGTCCATCAGCATAAACAGTTTTGATTGTGCCATCAGGATACTCACGTCTTTTGAAATCAGCTGTATGCACTTCTTGCTGACCGTTGCTGAACTCTATAATCTTACTTCCATCTCTGAATTAAAATACAAAAAAATACCAATACTTCGTCTTATTAAATTGTGCAGGGGGGAAAAATTAGGAACTGGGGGAAAAAAGAATATTTTAGCCTAGTTGCTGTTTGAGTTCAATTGCTATGCAAGGTAATTTTCCATAAAATGTGCATACTTCAAATACTATTTAATGTTTCTGGTATTGGTAATCTTCCTGCTATATATTTTGGTTTTCTCTTTTCTCATTTTGCCACATTATGTATCTATTATGCTCAGTTTTAATGACTAGAATTGACCTAATTTTTTCCAACTGTTTACATCTCAATTGCCATCAGTCCAAGAAAGTAGTTAATAATACCGGAGTTGTCAAAATTATTTGTGAGGATAAATTTAGAATAAGTAGTAATTCTGGCCCATAATTCTTCCTCACCCGTTTTACTCTTCAACATGGGCAAATGGCCATGGACTCAAAACAAATGGTCATCTGAAAGACTACCAGTAGAACTTGATTATTCTCCCCACCCAGCACTTACCCTGGGTTGCTCCCAAAACCAGACTTAATGATATCCCTCCCACCCATACGCTTGCAGTTGAATTTAGATCAAACTTTCTCTAAAATTATATTTTATCAAGGTAAAAACCTTACTGTTGCATGTGGACAATAGTGCCATCAGGAAAAATGTTTACTTCTCGCCCATCTGTGAATACATTCTTAATGGTTTGATCAGGGAATATAATTTCTTTTTTTCCATCTGGAAAATGCTTTTCTGCAATAATATATTCATAGATCAGATTTCTCTTACATTGTATGTGCAAAAGAAATGGAATTCACGATAACTGCATGCAAGCACTCCCTCAGCTTACCTATCTGCCCATTTGAGAAATGGAGAACCTCTAAACCTGTAGGATAGGTGGTATGTGTAGTTTTCGCATCGGCATAATAGTATATCTGTTGAGAAAAGTTTTCAAGTTAATAATGCTAGTACATAATTCTGATTATGTAAGGTTGCCATATGTTAGATACATACTACTCTCTGATCCTCCAGGACTTGTTTTACATCCCCGTTAAAAAAGGTTACAGTTGTAGTCTTTCCATCGTAGCTTACTTCTTTCCTTGTGCCATTAGGGAAGACAATAAGATGGCAACCATTTTTTAACACTTTTTCAACCTAAAAGGAAGCAAGTAAAAGGTTTCACTAATAACAATTCTAAGCTGGGAAAGTTTAATCTGGCTTAGGCCATGAGTCAAAAACAGCACTGGTTGGTCTTGGTGGAAGATCTACAGTGGAAGTTGGATTGGCGTGGTGTTTATACCTTTATCTTGCTAGATCTCTTGGCAGCACTCAAAGCAATTTTGGCCCACTTTTGGATTACGAATCAAGGGTACTGTTTTACAATGGTTCTGCTCCTTCCAAAGTGGGCAATTCCAATGCATATTAATGGAGGAAATGTTGGACTGTGAATGTATCGGTATCAAGGTCCTCAAGCTCTCTGATGTCCTCTCTTTTCTTCAATGACATGAAATTGCTGAGCAGTTGAGCTTGTCCATAGATTTTGGGTTGAGATACCAGTTTGCTAATGATAACCAGCTATATATCTCCAAACTGGAGATTCCTTCTAGATGAGATCGTCTCCTCCTTGAAGTATGCAATTTGGGAGCGCTTCTGTACTCATGGCAGCTGCTAAAATAAGAAATGGAGGCTGTGGCAAGAATCGTCTAATGCTAGTTTGGCAGTTGTGACTGTCCTTGGAATAGGAGACACTTAATTACACTCATACACGTCATCTCTTCTAATGGAAAATACTTACAAATCTTTGCATTTACTTGTTTATTACAAGTGTTTGGATGCTGCCTACTCCACAGGATCAAGGGGGTTTACAATCATAAACTATACAAGTATATTTTCAGTTATTTAATTGAGTTCTCTCTATGTAGTTTTAGGGCTTGCGTAAAGAGCAGATCATATCTTAGGTCACCTTTTTCAACCCTTTTAAATTTTCAATATTTCTGAATACATGAAAAGATTCATAATACAACTGTATTGTATCCATTCTCAGTTTGAATTTCAAAAATTCAAGATAACGTAGCCCACTTTTAGACTAGATCTAAAAGACCTACAAGATTAGCATTCTTTACCAGATATGGAACAAGGAAATGTTCCCACTGGACTTCATTGCTCCTTAGCGCTGCATCTTGTTTATAGCAAATGAGAGAGGAACTTACTTTTCCATCAGGATGATTGGCTTCTCTCTCAACTTCTTCTTCGCTTTCTGAAGAATCAAACATTACTGCTGCTGCTGATTCAATAGTTTCTTCAGCAGGAAAATTCTACAATGATAAAAGCAATAGTTAGTAACTTCCCAAAGAGGCAAGCTATATTGCTATGGATTTTGTGCAGATATACCTCATGATACTGAGAATGTTCTTTAGATTGACAGGAAACTGCATTTCATGCAGCTACAGAAACTGACGCTCAAGAAAATTGTGTTTTCAAAGAGACCTCATTTCCCAAAGAAAACAGGGTTCCAAAGAATATATCATGAAAATCAAAGATCAGAATAAAAATTATTTAGTTGAATTTCTGGCATCTGAGCTGCTCAGAAGAATTCTGCCTATTCATATTCTAAGAATAAAAAACTAGGCTTTTCTAAAAGTACATCTTTATACATCATGTAAGTATCAGCCAATATTTCTCTTAACACTTTTTACAAATTTCATCATGGTTAAAAGATGCATATAATGGGAATAAAGATATATTTTGTTTAAACTATTAAACTAACTGCCATAGTTGTAATAGTCATTCTATGGGCAGTTTTAGGTATCAAATACTAGCATCCCCGCTTTAAAGAAAAAATGAACTAACTTACTGTCAAAAATGTTTTGGAGGAATCTTCAGGTGTTATTACCTTTTTGTCCAAATCGGCTTCATATGCTTTTGCTGGTTTACATTTTGGTGACAAGCTTCCTATTTCAAATACAGATTCATTATTTAATAGGAATATAAATCTTGCAAAATCTTATCAATGACATTAATCCACTTACACAGAACAATAGTAAACACTGATAATTGATATGGCTGAACACATTTAAAATCAAATGGATTTAAAAAAAAGATTGTTTAAGCCCAGGAAAGAAAATGCCTTGCAGCTTCATATATAAACAAACATAAATCCATTTTAACACGTTCAAAATTCTGAAGGGATAATAAACTGCCACTTCTGGCTATTAGATCCAACTTTTAAACAGTTTACCTTCTGATGGCAAATCACTTTTGACATTTATTTTACTGCTCTTTTCTACTTGATTCATTGAAGATCCACTGTGAGATTTTGGCAATGCTGTTGGCAAATGCTAGAAAGACAAAAAAAAAAAAAAGATTTCTTCAAATGTCTACTATTCCAAAAGTTAAGATTCCTTAAGAAACAAATACTTTTTTAAAATTCACAAACCAACAAAATATGGTAAATATTAATATTCATGTCTGTATATTTCACAAAAGCAATCAAGAATAGTGTTTTACAATAAAAACTTTAGATATTATTTTAAAAAGAATTTTTGTACTTCAGTTCTGCTCTTTCTGCATACTTCTTCAAGATCAAGGTGATCACAAAAATTGCTAATATTTCTAGCTGTTTACACAGAACACTGAAAGGTAGTTACATTGTACTATAACAAAAACATTGGATTTTTAAAAACCTCCCAGTACCTGGCAGTGCATCGCAATACAGATCACTAGGGGCTCAACGAATACCCTGGAAGTAAAGCCATATTTTTAAAGACTTGTGTTACCCTTATAGGAGGAGAGCCTGCAAATCTCTAGGAAAATGCTACTAGAGTCCCATTGGTGGCATTATTTAATCAATGTGATCCAGAGCATCTCCACTCTGCTTATCTTACTGGACCAACAGAAATTACTGAGGCAGTTCTTCAGATATCCTAACACTATCAAAACACAGTAGTACCTCTGGACTCTTTGCTAATTGGTTCTGGGAGGTGTGATGAGTACCAAAAATGAGTACTGAACAGATTTTTCCCATAAGGAATAATGTGTGTCACCAGGCAACCAATACCTACAAGTTCTAACTTGTGCATTGAGTACCAAACAATATCGGGACAAAATTTTCATATCAAAATGCGTTGTGTACCAAATTGATGAGTTTCAAAGCAGTTGAATACCAAGCTACCATTGTACTTTACTCAGGGTTGCTTGAATAGTGAAACATACCCAAATGCAATAAAAGTGTTCAGAACAAAGATGCTTTTAAAGAAACAGTTGTCTGTAAAAACCATGTGTTGAAATGTAAATTTAGGTAAGCATTTATTTTCAATTTCACCTGTTCCTACGAAAGAAAGCTGTATGTATATCAATGGACCTATCTCTTCAAACTCAAGAATTGGGAATATGCTGAAGCCATGGTTTTTAGAAAATGGAAAATAAAGTGCCAACTAGCTCTGCAGTGGAACTCCAAATAAATTCTCTCAGGTCTAGAAAACATTGCATGCCATGGGAGCTTCTTTTGAAGCAGTGCAAAATCTTTGTGTCCCTAGTTTTCTAAAACATTTTTTTTTTCAAAAAGAAGAAACTCACTGTAGATTCATGCTTGTCTGAGTAACCAGAATTACTATTTTTCTTTTTCTTTGTGGGAGCTTCTTTCCTCTTCCAGGCCTCCAAACGGAATCTTTCCATAATTTTGATTTCTTCTCGTAGTTGTGTATTTTCCTTCGTTAAGGCTTCAATCTGATCCCTCAGACGAGAGTGAGTTGCAGACCATTTTGTTTCTCTCTTTTTTACATCTTCCTGCAACGTTGCTATTTGTTGCTTCAAAGCCTTAAGAAAAAAGACAGATAAGCATCTTTCCACAGCAGAAAATCAAAACGATATTAGAATTACATTTATTCACTTCAGATGCGACTAATGTACCCCCAAAAAGACTTTTACACTTTTGTAATCGCTTTTCATTAACCTGTGTTCCTCACTTTTAACACATAATTGGATTTCCCCCTCCACAGATTGTGAGAATGAAGAGGTAAAATTGCAGAAAGGATATATCAGGAGGCGCTCACAGCAAGGCCTATTGGACTAGAAGAGCACTCCAACTGGGTAATAAGCTGCAAAGCATAATTGTACAAAAGATACAATCACTTCTATAAGCAACAACTGAAGCAACTTTAAAAAGTGGTAAAACAACTTTAAAAAGTGGTAACTGTCTTCCATCTCCCAAGGCAAGTGCTGGTGTAGAAACAATTTATAATGTTTCAGTTGTGTCAGTGATAAGACAACCAGGGAGTGGCATCACCCAAGTACTGCCTGCCATGGTCATTTAATTTGTGATGCAGAAGAGACTGGATGCTGGTTTCTTCAGGATATCTATCTGCATTATGTCTTCACAAAGTACTATTTATAGACCCTCCTTAATATTCACAGGCGGACCAGTTTTCTGGCATTAAATGGGTTCAAAGATCTTTTTCGAGATCAATAGGCCTGTTTTGAAAAAAAAGGGCTAACAAATTTACCAGAGATGTACCATTGATTCTCCTCTAATTAATGCCTAGTAGGTTTTTACCCACTTTTGCAAACAAGGGATTCAATCTGGCCAAGCTTCCTACGGTTCATTATTCTGTTATATTTCACTAATATTACATATATCAGTAAACACTACAAATGTTTTTTACAGGGATTAAAATAAATTTAACGTAATTTTAAAAATAGAAAAAATAAGACCTATGTAATACCGGTATCAATGTAAAAATTAATTCAATTTGTTAAATCTAGAGTCTACAGAAACATTTCTTCATCTTTTCATTTTTAGAATATAAACATTTCAAAAAACGGTAACACATATCTGGAATCCATTCTTTTAACATCCAAAAATATGTTCCTTTTTTCTTTACATCTACATAAAATGAATGCTTTTGCTGGACTGGACTGTTTTATTACTGAGGGTGGGACAATACACCATTTCACACGTGGCCTGGAATACCTCCATGAGGTATGGCTAACTCATTGCCAGTGCTACTGCTCCTTTCCAACCTTCATTGTGAAGTTGGAGCTGGATGATATTCAGTGCCAATTTCCTCCTTTGGCCCAAGTGAAAGGAACACAAGTAAACTGATGTCCAAACAATTCTGCTGGCAACTGTCCCAGGTTGAAATGAGAGCTCTCTGGATAGGCCAGGCAAGCTCCTTCCCAAGGCCTGTCACCTGCTTAATGCCCTTATACCAGCCACTTTTCCCATAGGCAACTTGAAACATGCAATCCTTTTAGGTACACATCCATATGAACTAAGCCTCTCCCACCAGTTTGATATAACTGCTGGTGGGTTTTTTCTGCCAGTTAGTGACACTGGCCAGGAGAAGAAACAAAGATAGGAGAACTGGCCAATTACTGTCCTTAAATTCTTCTGCAGTAAAACTGTCAGTACTACTTGCAGCCCACATTACTGAGGCAGATTAAAGGCCAGCTATAAGAACAGGACAAGTTATGCCATCTGCTTCTCTGTTGATTCAAGGACTGGAGAAATGCACAGTAGCATGGCTGTGAGGAAGGTCCCACAACCATCCATGATTGTGGTAATCATTGGCTGAAGGGATTTTAGCTGTAATTAAAGTAGGTTGTACTCTGTTTCCAAAGACTAAGAATAAACAGTTCAATATCACATAGCAATAGTTTCACAGACAAGCTTATTGAATGAGACAGTTTGGTCTAAAAGTTAAGGCACCAGGCTAGAAAGCAGGAGATTGTGAGTTCAAGTCCTGCCTTAGCCATGAAAGCCAGCTAGATGACTTTGGGCCAGTCACTCTCTCAGCCCAACTCACCTCACTGGGTTTTTGTTGTAGGGAAAATAAAAGGAGAAAGGTGTGTTACAAATATTTACCGCATTATTTGTAAAAAAAAAAATAATAAAGGTAGAAAATAAATGTTTTGTCCTAAAATCTTCACAGTTGGAACAATATATAGGAGTATAATAACTGAATCTAGTGCAAACCACATTGCCTATTTTTATTAGCAAACTAGTTGTTCCACACGAAAAAGGTGAGAAGAGAGAAATGAGGGAAATCTTTTCAACTCTTGATGCACTGTTCTGGTCAATAAAAAAATGAATCTCCTTGGTATTATGGTCATATTTGCTCTTCTTGTGAAAAAAATGTCAACTCCCCCAAAATTTATCTGATGCTGTAATTTCTGTTATTGGGCTGAAGCACCCATTATTCACTTCCCTCAATTAGGATGATCAGTTGTGTTGCATTCATACCTGAATTTCATCACGTTCTTTTTTATCTGGAATGGCTCTAGCTGCTTGTGCATACTTCTCAAAAACTTTACGTTCTTTCTGCAATTTTCTTGCTTCTTCTTTTTTAAGTTCCGCTAATTGAGCAAGCTCTTGTGTTTTGTGGTGTTCAAAGTCAGATTTTTCTTTCCTGGAAGTTTATAGAACAAAAATTACAAAATATTTATCACACAAAAATCAGATATCACAATGTCGCTTGGAAACATTGGTCCATATTTTTTTTAAAAAAGGATGTGTACTGAAGCTGAACTCTTCAAAGATTTTAAGAAAATCCTTTTCATTAATTTATAATAATAGGCTTGAGATATTTTCAGAGATCTGTCCATAGATTGTTGGCTGGAAAAATAAACAAAAGAGAATTTATATTTATAATTCTCCCTGCTAAATCAAGAAATGTTCAAAGTAAAAATTCTTAGAAAAATGATCAGTGAATACTGTGCTAATGTATGATCAATTCCTTTTTTTAAAGACCCTTATAACATTTGAATATTCATATATTAATTATATTATTTTTAAATCTGGAAAAAGTTATATATTTTGACAAGATATAGAAACAATGAGTGAATTTTGACATATAGTGTTGCAGAACATCAAAGAAAAAACAGCCGTTCCTGTTAATGTATCTGGAGTAAATGAGGAGCCCAAAGTCTCTTGTACAAAAAGAGCATAACTTGTTAATCATTAATGATCCTCTTTCCCTCTGCACAGAGATGGAATAAAGGAAGAAAAGACTACAGGGAAAAACATCATCTAGATCATTTAGTCTGTAGAGACAGAACTTAGATTACCTAAGATTTTCCAGGGCAGTTTCATTCTCTTCTCTAAGTTTTGATAGGGATGCATTTTCAGTCCTGAACCTTTCAATTTCCATTTCCAATTCAATAAGCTTCTCTTTCAAGAGCTGTGAACGCACACTCTCCCCTAAATGGGAACAAATTATACAACATTTGAGTATGTATCAAATCTCATCTACTCATCTTAAAATGGGATTAATACCTAGGGCTTTGCTGAGGATTTTATAAGGTTAGTGGAGTTTAAAAAAACCATTATTTAAAAACAATACTCTAGTTGTAGCTATTATAATTACAGAACCATAAAATTGGAGAGGTTCTAACAGGCCATCAAGTCCATGCCCCTATGCACTGCAGGACTCACTACCCCATCTTCACTAGATCATTATCCAGCCTCTGAAAACTTCCAATGAAGGGGGGTTTGCAATAACCTATTCCACTGATTAAGAGCTATTATTGATAGGTTTTTCCTAATGTCCAATGTGGATCTGGCCTTTTCAAAATTCATCTCATTAGTTCTACTCTTACCTTCTGGAGAGATGAAATAAGTCTGAATAATGTAACCATAATTCAGATATCTGAAGACAGCTGTTCCATTTCCTCTCAACTTTCTCTTCTTTGTATACCACTTTTGTTTGCTATTTATTTTGATAACTGCTTCTCTATGAGTCTAAGAACTGACCTCTTACAGAAAATAACATGAAAATATAAAATGGTTCTAACAAATCATGTCATTCACAGATCAACAACTTGTTCAAAAACTAATAACGCTCAACAGATAAGAGACAATCATAATGATAAATTTCAATCTGGAATTTTTCTGCACCATTGAGAACTTGGTCCTGAAGCCATAAAGGACAGACACAAGTATTTATTTAGTACTAAAACTATAGTTTCCATAACCTTATCACTTATCACTTGTTGCTTGTATGTATACTGATAGCACCAGAGACAAATTCCTTATGTATCCGATCACGTTTGGCCGGTAAAAAATTCTATTCTATTCTATTCTTTAACTGGACAAAGTGATATATCATAGGACAACAATTTTTGTATCAGGGTACTAATGGGCTGAATTACAGGGTGTGACCAAAGTCCAGGAACCATGACTTCCATGGAACTGAAATTGGGCAAATTTCATAAAACATTTTATGACATATTATCATGAGTTTGTGACATAATACAAAATGTCACAAAACATTTCCTGTGCTGATCCTTGATTGCACTGTACCAGTGGTGTCAAACTCAAGGCCCAGGGGCCAGATCCGGCCCGCAGGATGCTTAGATCTGGCCCACGGGGCCGCCCTGTAAACAGTGAAGGATCGGCCCATGGTGCCTCTGCCAGCGAAAACAGAGCTTGGGAGGGCTGTGTGTGGCCCTTGCAAGCCCCATTTTTGCTGGTAGAGGGTTGCAGGAGGCCGTCACAGCCTAAAACTGAGCTTGGGAGCCCATTTTCACTGGCAGAGGGCTCAGGCCACCACAGGTGCCGCCGACATGAGTAATGTCGAGCTGGCCATGCCCACCCCAGCCACATCAACCCCGGTCCACTAAGGTCAAACACAATCCTGATGCGGCCCACAATGAAATCGAGTTTGACACCCTGCACTATACGGTTCATCATGAGTTATTTTCAAGGCAAATACATGCCTGAATGTATCCCAGCTTTTACAATGAAAGTAGAACATTTGAAGTTCTGTCACTGAGCAATCTGCTAAGAAAATAACTGAAAGGATGACCTGAGGGGTCATTAGACAACCTAATTTAAAACTAAATTAAAACTATTCATGACAGACTGTGAAATATGTATCAGAGATCCCTAAAGCCTCTATATGTCTTACATAAAACTGCTGCACAATTTGAAAACCATGATGCTTTACGTATGCATTTGGTAATTTCTGGCTTTTAACAGTGGTTTACAGTGCAATGAAACCAGCTTCCATATAAAAAAGAACATCCATATATAGAACATTATGTATAAAATGATATAGGGCTAAATCTTACACACAGTAACTTGATTTTTCTCTCTCCCTTACCACTTGATTCTTCCTGAGTCGTGTTTGATTTGCTGTCATGTCTTGATTGCGCCTCTATCTTCGGTTTAGGTTTTAGGGAAGGAAAGAGTTTTAGCATCAGATCTGATGTAGGAGGCTCAGTTTCCTCATTAACAGTCATATTTTGTTTCAGCAAAACATCTCCTTTCTTCACCATGGCAATCTTCCTCTTTATTACTTTATCAGGAAAAGGCGTCTTAGAACAATCAGGAGTCAGAGGTACTTTAGAAAGCATATCCCCATCTGGAATTTGTGTACACAGATTGCTATTCTCAAAGTCAGTCCATGAGATTTCATCATCAAACTCAAATTTACTTCTGTCACCACAGAACGCACTTGGATATGCAGTATCTCTGCATAGCTCATTAGACTGGCCACCGTCCTTTTCCTTTGAATCAGCACTCTTAGTGCTCTCTGTGCTCTCCATTTGTTCTCTGCACTCTGAAAATTCAGAACAGTGACTCTGGTTTTTCAGAGTGATCTTCTCAACTCCCTCACTTGCAGGCTTTATGGTAATCTCAAATTCTTCTTCACTTTCAGAAGTCAGCTCACTGCTTTCATCAGATTGATCTTCATCTAATTCAGTGTTTTTAGAATCTTGAAATTCAGCTGAGGAAGAAGTTTGAAGTGTTTCATAGTCAGCTGAACTTCTATGAACCATGAATGGTTCTGGTACCTGGGAATTATCCTTGTGCCTTTCAGGGTTAGATGCTTGGGAAAGCCATTTTTTTCCATTTAAAAGGTTAGCTGCAGCTGTGACATTTAGCACATTCATCTGCTGCTCCTGCAACCTTGATTTAACAGGAGTAGAAGACAGTCTATGCCCTGATGAAATTTGCTGGCCTTGATCCAAGATCCTTATTATGAGTGAAGAGTTACTGGCAAAAGATACTTCATCAGCAGCCTGCTCTAAAAACAAAAATTCATCCAATTCCTTTTTCTCTTTTTCTCTTTCAGCTTCCCAATTTCCCAACTTCTTTTGGAAAGAGAGTTCAAAAGACAGCTCTTGGTCTCTTTCACATGGATTTATAAGAAGTTCAGTTACTTCTGACGGTGCTTCTTTTCCTGCTGATAATCTGACATCGATTTCATGCAGCTTTGCAAGTGGCATTCCATTTTCTTCATTCTTTTCTTTTTCTCCATTTATTTCTGGTCTTAGAGAGCTTCTCAGTGCTTCCGGTTTCGTTTCATTAGTGTTTTGCCTTGCAGTTGAAGAAATACCTTTTCCAGCGCAATTTTTGAGTCTTGTTGTCTTTCGAGCAGAAAAAGACAAATTCTTTTTTGTTTTAATATTCTGATTTAGAAGTTTAGGCACAAAGTTGTCAGAAATTTTATTTGAAGAGGCAGTTTTCCGATGAAGCTGCAGTTTGTCTGCTTTAATTGTATTTTTAATTTCCAAGGGATCAGGCTGTAGAATTGTCTTACTTACTTTATATTTGGCATTGGTATATCTATTTAAGCCTTCACCTTGTTTTAAAAACGGTTGTTTTGAAACTGGTTTCTGGAATGCTGCTTTTTCAGCAACCTAAAAAAAAAACAATTTATATATATGTAAGAAATTATATCTGTTAATTTATTATCAAAATAATCTGTTCAGATTCCAGATTTGCTAAAATCTGTACAACACCTACATGAAAAAATTATTCTCACATTATGAAACTGGCACATTTTGTATACTGTAACTATTAACCTTGAGATTTGCTTTTTCATTCAACCTCTGTTCTTCCAACCGTATCTGCTCTTCTAGAAATTCTTCAAATGTTTGCTTTCTTTCTTGCATACTAGTAGCAATAGGCCTGTTTCAAGAGAATCGAAACATAGTTATAATTTTGTATAGTTGTAGTTTGTTAATTAAAAGAATTAAAATTGTTAAATCCCATAGCACTGTAACACTGTCCTAATGCACCCAATGTCATGAATAAAGGCAAATATACATGCCCCAGGATAATGTTGCCGGATTCAACCTGGGTGGAATGTGAAGTTCCCTGAGGATGGGCTACAGCAGGAGTCTGAAAACATGGAAGACTAAAGCTCTGGACCCAGTGACCAATCTAGATTGGATCCTGCACCCACAGCTATTGCTTGTTTTAATACATTTTCACCTTTTGCCATTTATATGATGCTATTACTTCCCTCTACTACAAATCTACTATTAGTTAGGCCTTTCCATCAGAAATAGATTTAACACACCAGCTTTGATTGGTATACTAACTCTGCTCTTTCCTGGACAAATGCAGCCTAGTTACAATTGTTCATATGCTGGCCACGTATTTAGATTGCTACCATATGCTCTATGAGGAGCTACCTTATGCGTGGTTCAGAGATTGCAACTGCAAACTGTCATAGCCACATTATTGAGTGGAGCACTTCACCATATACTACCTACTGAAACAATGAGTTACTTATCCAGCGAATCAATTATGCTGTACAAGGCCATCATTATTGCTGTTTTGACTGTAAATTGCTTTGAAATTTTGAAGCATAAGAAATGGTATATTAATATATTAAATAATAACTAATAATGTTTAGATCTTTCTTGCTCTCTTTTTAAAACTTGGTGTTACATTGATCACCTCCTACAATAGGAGTCCATTATATTATCTATTTTAATGAAAAAATGCACGTGGAGACTCTTCTTGCCCTGATGTTTACTACACTGATAGTACAAAATGGATATAAGGATTCTGGAGTCACCTAGGAAATATTCAAAATAGCAGTACTCAGCTTTTTAGTAATAATATTCAATTTCTCCCCACCATTTTATAGACTAAAATTTAACAAGATTATCCTTCTGAAATTCTGCTTTTTTAAAGTTTTATATTCCTGCAGATGTCTATGGAGGTTCTCAATCATCCAGGTCATGGTTGTCCAAAAATTGCTTTTCAAAAGGCAACTGGACTTTCCTATTTTTTTCCTTGAAAATATTTTGCTTCTTGGTTGTTTTCGTTGAAAACGTTTCACTTCTCATCCAAGAATGGTGGGGAATAGAAGGGTTTACATTCTTAGTAGTCATCTGGTCATTAGTACTCTGAAGATTGGTTGTTAGCTCTCTGAGATTTGTTGAAGCCATTTAGGGGTTTATCTAAACTGTCAGGATCACCTGCATCAGAGTGCAAATGGGTATATATCTTCTTGGGATTGCTGAAAGGACTGTGTTTTAGTCAATGATTCTCAAAGAACTAATGACCAACCTTCAGACTGCTATTGATCAGATGACTAAGGAATATAAATCCTTCCATTCCCTAACATTCAGCCAGAACTGAAGAAGCTTCTTGAATGAGAAGTGAAACATTTTCAACAAAAACACCAAGAAAGCCCAACTGCCTTTTGAAAAGCACCTTTGGGATTTCTGCAGATGGATCCACTGCAATTTTCTTCCAGGCAAATAATTTTGCTCTTGCCATTCTTTCAGCTTCAACTAAAATATAATCAAAATTAATAAGCTTAATTGCTTTTACATTTTTGTCAGCATTTGTAATACTGCACTTTTACTTTTTTACCTTTCCTGTTCATTAACAGCTTCTGAATGCTTCCCTGCAGTCAGATTTTTAGAGGCCTCTGTGTTCTTTTGATCTTCACAATCGCTGTCTCCTTCTATACTTCCTTGTAGACTTTGTTCTGGAGATTGTTTAGTTCTGCCTACAAAAGTAAAAGTCATGCATAGCTATTCCCCACTGTCTTTTTATGCACAAAAATATTTCTTGTGCAAGCTTTGTCAAGAAAGCAGTGAGGTTGCCCTTCTAGCCAAGATCTTGGTTTTTCTCTCTTCTAGCTTTTGTTAAAATTAACTTTATTTTCCTTAGAAAAGAAATCTAACCACAGAAACAAGGTCAGGGACATATGACTTAGCAATAGATAATAAAATATACATTGAAACAATATCAGGGGGTAAATGACAGGATTTAAAATTTTAAAATATCATAGCAGAATTTATTTAAAAGGTTGAAAAACAAATTGAGAGCCAGTTTGATGTAGCGGTTAAGCCATCAGGCTAGAAACTGTCTTAGGCACATAGCCAATTGGATGACCTTGGTCAAGTAATTTCTGAAAAACCTTGCAAGAAAATTGTGCAGGCTTGTCCAGACAATCCCCAAGAATCGGACATGTCAAAGGGGAGAAAAAAAGAATGAAGACTCTAAAAATAATTTTTCTATAAACTGGGGTAAATAACAATAATTTGGACTATTAGGTTTTGCAAAAAGAATAACTCTTTCCCAAACTAAATCAAAGGTAATTTTTCTAGTATAACCCAGCATCTGCCATCTTTTATACATCAATTTATGAGCATAACTAAATTTCCCAATATCCATGCTGTTAATCCCTCTAATCACTTCTGTCCAGAATCTTTCTACAACCTCACAGGACCACCACACATGCATATAGGTACTTTTTCTTTTATCAAATTTCCAACATTTATTTGAACCTCTCCCAATTATTTTTAAAATTTCTATGGAGATATAATATTTAAATAGTGTTCTCTGATTTTTGCTGATCTAGAACATAACATAGAATTCTTCTGTGTGTCTGTGATATTCTTAAATCTGATTCCCATGTTTCTTTGAGAAATGTCTGACCATTACTAACAGTATTTTATATATTTTGGATATTAGACTTTTAGAAGACTCTGAAGGTTCTAGCATAAGATTTTCAAATCTGTTAATGGTCGTGATTCTATCCTATTATAGATTTTATTTTTAACAGATCCTCCCCATTTTACCACTCAGCAGCCAATTAAAGTTCATACATGACAGTTACTGTTTTAAAATATCTTCTGTATTAACATCATTGTCTCCACACATTACTGGATAGCCCTGCAAGGTTTTTGGAGAAAGTGCCATGATCCTTAATAGGTATTAATGAAAAAGGAGCCAGAAATAATTTTTCTCCAATATTTCCAAATCCTCAGAGAACAGTAAAAAAACTTGTTAATACATGTTGGATTTATCCACTTTTGAAGCATTTACAGAGCAATGTACAATCTCAAAGATTTTAACCATACTCTTCAGCCAAAGGATATTAAATTTGGTTTACATAAGAACAAAGGAAATGGTTTGCTCCTACAATCTAACAGTGTAACATGCAGACCATGAAAAGAAAACAAAAAGTATACAATTATATGACATTCTGTCTCATGGTAAAAACTCTGGGTTTTTTAATTGGACTGCTTCTCTCATCTATATTATGAAAAGTTGAAATTAATCTATTTGTTAACCTTTGAATACATAGAATTACTTTACAGAAATTCTTTTAAGAAAACCCATGTGTCATTTATGTAAAATAGAAGATCCATTGACTTCCTAAGACACATGTCTGTGAAGATGAGGAAAGATTGAATCTTCTATATAAATTCTCATGTATTCAGCTAATAAGAAAACCATGCCAAATTATTACCAAGGTAGAGAGAGTAAATGAATTTGGGTTGAAAAAACAAAAATAAATAACATTCTGAGTAGCCCTAATTGCTTGTTTTTAGAAAATCCTCCTCAGGATTTGGAATACTTTTCCTAAAAAAGATAAAATGAATTATTATTGTAAATCTGAACACCTCTGAGGCCCCCAAGCTCACCATATCTCTCCATCTAGCTCCAACCAATATATAGAAAGATATGGAAGCTATTTCCTTATGCCCATATTTGTAAAGACTCTGAAATAAAGAAAAGATTCTCACTGAATTGAACTCTCAATGCAAAAACTAGAAAAATTTCCATTTTTTGCCCAGATCGAGGGAAACATTGGTATCTCCCAGTAAGAGAAAAAATCATAATCTTCAATGGTAAACAAATTTCTGTATCATTACATATACAGTATTAAATTAATAACCCTAGGATGGCCAGTGCTAGACATACATGTATTTTTAATTAGGATACAAGTTTGCTTTACCTGAAATAGTCTTTTGGTCTTCAAGTTTTAATTCATTGTTTCCTTTC
>JANHJO010006023.1:25526-36494 GCA_032468235.1 Pseudoxyrhopus heterurus | reverse complement strand
AACATGCATCAGCAGAGATGTCTCTGTTCCTCAACCTTTTTTATAGCTAGCCTGGACATCTAACATCTCCTTATCCATGTAGATCTCTAATATGCACTGAATGATACTAGGTACTATTAGGTTTGTGTTGCTGTTTATAATTATGTTTCAACTTTCTCCATCTGCAAAATGTTCAACTTTTGAACCAATTCAACCTCCATTATCCCAAAATGTTTCTGTAGAAGTAGGGAATTTGGTTAAAGCAGTAACTGCAGCACTCATTGTTATGGCAAGCCAATATTTATCTATTTATTCCATTTCTGTCCTACCATGATCTAAATGATTCTTGGCAGATTAATTAATTAACATTAAAACATCCAGGATAAAATAAATCTTCTGTATCTCCTCAGCTCCCGCCAATTCCTGGTAGTGGGACAATGAGAGCAATTTCTTCTTGGCTTACCTAATAGTTCAAGCTGATACAGGTTGGAGAAGGTGATCATACAGGTGCACACATGCTAAGAAGCTGTTAGGATTAGCTACTCCTCACCTCACCACTTCCCAGCTAGTTTCTGTAGATTATCAGTATGCTGTGTCGATAACTAGATTTGTCAAGATAATTACTATTCCCAAGTGCATAACTGTGACAGAAGTTTAGAAACAGAGATTTGAAGCAGGCACATTCCTTTAAAAAATGACAGCCTTTTAGATAATGCCATAAGACAAATAGTCAATTTTCTATGAACGTTCCCCCCTTATTTTTAAATTAATAATTTTAATGGCATACTTTTTTCTTAGAAACAAAAACGACTGATGCCAGCTAAGACTTCTGAAGAAGCTAGAAGACTCTATGCCCTTTCTATTCAAGATTTAAAGAAGATGGGTTTTGAATTAAGAAAAGACTTTCCATATCAAGCAGAATATTTAGTATCAGAAAAATTACAAGAGGTTGGTATGTTTTTTAAACTTCCTTATTTAATGGTTTCATTAAATGATGAAGACTTTAAAGATTTCCAAGGTTCAGATTTCAATGTGCTGGTTTTTTTATGTAAAGCAAAATGAAAATACTAGTTTTTCTCATAGCAATTGTTTCTTTTTAGTTGCCAGAATTAGCTTAGATCATCCTAACTCAGTGTCTTTCTAGACACATGCAGAAAGGAAAAGAAACATATCAAGAAGACACTACTATTTAGTTATTTGTTAATTCAGAGGTGATATCCAACAGGGTTGTTATTTGAAATCAGATTCAGAGCATTTCACATCTTATATGAAGTGGTTTTGTCATACCACAAGTTTTTTTAGCCATGAGCAGCCTATCCCACTGGCACAATTATGCTTGTGGATTATACCTTACTAATACTGCAAATGAAAATAGGTATTTAAAAAATCGATAACCTATGTTTAGCTTTGTTTCAGAAATTTTGAACATATTTTAAAAATGAATTTGAAGTTAAAAATAGAAATAAATGGGTTTTGTTCATAATTTTTTAATATTTTAAATATATTGTGTAGTTTATCCTGAATGCAACCAATTCGTGCAGTTAATTAGTGAACTGGCTTTATTTTCAACTTTTTTTAATTGCTGATTATCTTTTAGCATCTTAGTTTTAATTCTTTATTTACAGATGCTTATAGCAGATGCAGTCAGTTCCAGTGTTTTGTCTGAAGAAGTTGGTAGGTTTGTGGAACTTATCTGGACCGAAGCAGTTGGACACCTGAATGATCTGCTAGATAAGCCCGTAACAAGAATCAGCCTCAATGATGTATGCAACTTTGCTTGAAAATATTAGTTCTTCTAGACTCTAGAATCTAGAGCGTGTGAACAATGAAGTGTTAGACAAACATTTTTTATCTCTAATTTGTGACAAGGTTCTCCACAGTTGGGATTAGTATGTCATGAACCATGCATATCATGTAGTTGCATAAATTATTATCTCTCTGTTCCCTATTGAAGCACACATACTGTTGTATGGAAAATTACTAAATTATGTGGCTGTGGAATATGTGCAGATGCTGCACTCAAATGATGTCTTGTTTTACTTTAACATACTTATTATTTTGTGGCACTTAACAGCCACAGTTCTTTGGGAACTCAAGGCAAGGTACTTTGGAATTCATTTTCCATTTTTTTACTCCCACAGTTCAAAGAGAGTGACTGCTTGAAAATTATCCAGTCAGTTTTGTGGTCAAATGGGGACTTGGACCCAGGTCTTTCCAGTCCAGTAACCTCCCCAATCTTCTTGATGGAGATTGGTCATTATAGGTTCTATCAGCTTTTCCCATCCTCTCTGCTGTCAGCTTCTAGAATCCCAAGCAATGATTGTGCTACTACTGAATTTTAGAGGCTGAAATCCATGGATCTGGCTAGTGCCGCACCACAACTTACATATCTAATATAGCTACTTAGACTTAGTTCACCTGCAACATTATACCAGATATATTTGAAAAGCATATCCAATAGTCTGAACTATATTCCGTTGGCTAATGATAGAATTATATTTTAGTATTCTAAAAGATCGAGTTAGGATGTGACTCCATTACTACTACTAAAAATTATTTTTCTCTCACAACATATGGTTAGGTGCATAGAAGTTCACACATCTGTGAGAGGCTTTGTGAAGGGAAGTTCAGAAGATGGTGGGAGATTTCCCCAGTTTGTTCTTCCTATATATCATAATATTTCTTTTTCTTTAAAGAAAGTTCTTTAATACAATATTTCCTCAAAAGGTGAGCAGAGCTGAAGGCATTCTTCTTCGAGCAAAGAATACTTGGAAAGAAACAGAATCTCTAACGGAGCTGTCCGCAATCATGTCAGAATTCTATAAAGTCATACCCCACAAAAATGTTTTGGATGATGATGTTACCGAAAAGTTGATATATATTAAACGGGATCTCTGTCAGGTAACAGTATCAGACTTTATTCAACTTTTCAATGCCTCTTATATATGAGAACAGTCATTAATGTAATAGATTCCACAGCAGTTAAATTGCAAATATGACCTTATGCTTGAAGGATACTCCAAAATTGCTCTCTCTTAGTCAAAATCACAGAAAGAAATAAAAAAAATCACTTGAGATATTGAGATCATGAGTTGAATTACAACTCTCAAAAATATTTATTGGTTGATTTTTATATGGTTCCTCTGTGAGGAATGGCCAATGGCTAGGAATTGTAAGAGTTGCAGGTACATTTCTCTGGAATATATATAAGGTTGCGGAAGTTTGGCTCTTAAGGAGACATTCCTTTGTGCCTTATGTTGTTGAAATTGCAGTTGTGAGTATCAGCTTTCAAGTTAGGATACTTGAGTGAACATCAGCCAGTGCCAGTATTTGCTGATCGCTTTGTAAAGTTGATTTTAATCTGTAATTGAACAGTTTAAAAATAAACACACAAAACAAAATGATATAAAAAAAAAGAATTACAAATAGCAGGATACAAAAACAGCATTAAATCAAAAAGCAAACAAAAAAATCTATATTCAGTAGAACAAGTTAAAATTTAACTGTATGGAATCATATTACTCAGATTTGTCAAGACATTGATTTAAAAAAAATTAATATGTAACAGGTACAAACATGTCTGCAATTCAGTGTTTTCAATCAAGTACCATAGAACTTTTTCAATTGGAATGAGATCATCAAAGCTGCTGTACACATCAGCAATGTCCTAGGACAGGGCTGTCAAACTCGCAACCTGTGGGCCAGATGTGTCACGAGCTGGCCACGCCCATGCCCGGTTTAGCAAAGGGAAAAAGTCGTGATACGTCACATGACGTCGCCCTGACGACCCGAGTTTGACACCTCTGTCCTAAGGAGGTTAAAAAAATATCATGATGGTGGCTTGCAACAATGTGATTGAAGCCCATTCCTTTATATTTAACACTCAAAAAGGGGTGAGCTTTTATTCCATGGTGGTTCATATTTATATTATGATTGGTTCCAAATTTTGCAGATGTAATTTAATATTACAGCACATTGCTAACCCTTATTTTTCCAATACCTTAATTTTTAAAAAAGATTTATAGAGCTGTCCATCTTAAGCAATTCTGGGTGCTTCGCATTCTTATTCACATTAAGCTAAAATGATGTCATTGCAGGAATGTACCCCAAACATAAGTCATATATTCCTATATATTAGACTTCCAACATACACAAGTTGAAACCCAGCTCTTATTATATATTCCATGGAACATCAGGTAGAGATAAAAATACTTTTTAGGTGAATTATACCTTAAAAAGCAGGCTTTTCATTTAGCATTCTTTAAGATTTTGGTCCATTGATTTGTTGAAATGAACCTATCTCATTACTTCCGCCTATATCACAGACCTATAAAATCATAATTTAAGGATCCTTTATTGATACCGTTCTGAAGATTCCAAGCAGCTATACTGCCTTGCTTCATACTTTTTGATTTTCTAAGGGCAAAGAGTGGAATAAATATCTTAAATCATTTGATAAATAGGCTTTTTTTGTCAAAGAAATGTAACAACTCTGGATTCCATCTTGCTTTTACAGCTGATTAGAGATATGCTGAATATTAGTGAAATAAACATGTCAGTTCTTAACCCATCATCCCTTTCTAAGTATCGGGCTTTGAAATGCAGGATTGATGGTCTAGATATGGAAAGTGAAGAGTTTAAAAGTGTCAAACACTTGCTGGAACAAAACACCAGGTAACTTTTCATTTTGGTATGACATTTCAGGATTTGTATTGTGCAGGTTCCGTTTTTTCTTTATGATACTCTAATACTATTAAGAAATATCTGAAATACCTTTGAGCATATAGATAAAATTTGAAATCTTCCAAATACATAATAGATATTGTCTTGGTTCAGGTTTCAGTTATATACTTGAACACAGTTGCTTTAGATATTAGCAATTTATTTCAAAGTTAAGCAGGTAATAGTTGTATTGTAGGGTAACTGTTCCTGCTCTGCAAAGTCCCATTTTGAATTATCATATTCTGTTAGTTTTTATTTAGCCCATGTTAATAATCCCGTTCCTTTGACTCTTTTAATAACCCTGCCCCAGGTAAATGCACTGTCTTACTCACTTACACATACTAAATTTTATGATTGAGAAGCCATGAAGCAATTTTCTTTTATTTGGACCTTGCTTCTAGCATAAGCCTAAACCTTGTACAAGAATATGTTATTTACATGTTCTTCCTTATGCCAGAATTTGATGATAATCACAGTGATGAAAGCCTGAATCATAAATAAATACAAATTAGCAAACAAAAGAAAATGCCACACTTGGAGACTGTGAAATGGGGAAAGTAGTTAAGCTAACGTATTTTCAGATTAGAAAGGCACTGTAAGGGCTTCTCATAATCACATGGCATAAGTGGTGGAATGAAAACAGATTTTCTGCCACCTGGATCCAAAACTGAATTGTGTCAGTTTTGTGTCACCTGTACAGTATGTAGCCTAAAGCTTTTGGGTTTTGGAAATGCCCAAAAGCTTTCATTAAATAGAAATATTTATTTATTTATTTATTTGTTGGAACTTCTATGCCGCCCATCCCGAAGGAGAGAAGAAAGAAAATGACAATCCAAAGAAATTAAATTTACTACTTAACCTGGCCTCGGCATTGTATTTTGGAATGTGGCCCTTAACCGGCACTCAAAAGCCATGTGTACCCCTTGCTGTTGAAAAGGTTATGCTCCTGTCATGGCTATTTACTTGTGGAAATCTATCTTTATGTTCTACAAGAGAGAGATCCTCAATGGCATTAGGGATTTTGTAATTGGAATTACTGTGGCTGGGCTATACATTTTTAATATGAAAATTAATGGAATATTTATTTTTATTTTTCTTGCAGTGAAAATCTAATACAGGTTTTGAATATATATAAAGTCAGCAGAACAACTGAAAGTATGAGGTTTGAGGGAAATCTTGGCAATGTTCAATCTTTATTCCATGGATCGTCTGTTTGCAACTTTGTGGGAATCCTCTCAAGGTAACAGCTTGAATTATATTCTAGCTCTTGAAACTTTGAAGGGTTTGCTTTGTTTTGTTTTACTTTAAATGGGACATAGCTATAAGGCAACTGGCCAAAATAACAGTGTTATGAAAAACAGCTCTCAGTCTTATATGTTAGACCAACTCAGAGATACATAGTACACATCTTCTGCTAAGCTTGGGCTAAGATGGAAAGGATGAGAACATCACCAACCAGATTCTAAATTGACTTGTGATTTCCTGGAAAAAAAGAAATGTCAATGTAACAATTGAAACAGAGGGAACGTTTCTTTCCAGGGTTGTCTAGTGTTTATTGGAATAGGAACTGATGCTTTAGCTGAAAATCTCATTTAAATTCCTTTTGGTGACAGTTATCTCTAATTTCCTTGTATGATTAAAGGAAACATTTTATTTATTGAGAATTTTCAGGAATTTATATTAGCCCTTTGTGGTCTTTTTACAGTTTTGTTAAATAGTTTGTAACATTTGGAATATTTGGAATATTTTTATAAGTTTTATTGGATTCTTTTCTTGTTTCATTCATTTCCCCAAATAAGAAGGACATTGTAATTTATATTTTTCAATATTGACAATCAAAATCTATATTTAAGGTCACAAGAAGCTTTAAAATTGTATCTTTCTTGTTAATGCAGTTTAACTGTCCATAAAAATCTATAGTTTGCCAGATTGGTTTATCTCCCATGGATGAAATAGTCAATAGCTCCGATCCCATGCCTTGACTCTATACAGCTAAGAGGTAGTTATAGATTTTTTTTTCTTTTGACTTTTACCTGATTGCCAGAAAGGTAACAGGATGGTGGAGTCCTATCTCTCTGGAATTAGAAGAGTTGATGCCAGGTGAGGCACTCCCTAGAAGATGCCTGGTGACAGTGAGAATTACAAAGCTCTTTTCCCAAGGGTCAGAAATGATTAGAATGTGTAGACTCGGAGTACTTCTAGGAGAGGAGATTTGAGACTCCATCTTACCACTATTATTTAAAATAATAATAGATTTCCTATAATACTCCTATTCTGAACCAAGCTATATTCCTTTATAAAATTTATTTAAACATGTGATGACGCAATCAGTTGAGTCCAATGAATATTTTGGTGTTTTTTTTTAAATCTCTCCTGAATATGTTAGGTTTAATGAATATTTTCTCTAAAACAAAAAAAAATGGAAAGGCAGGTGTATCTTACACATTTAGCACATGTGGTTTGAGTCTCACATGATGATGATGGATGATGCAGGTAAGTGTGAAGGGCAAGAATGGGGAAAAAATGTATGTGCTGTTAGTTCCTTTTTCCTTAGTTACCCAATTCCAAAAGAACATCTGTTCAAAATTAATTTGCTAATAGAGAAACATTTGCTTCTGTATCTTAGTATGTTTTACATGCTAATCTTTTATTTTTTTAGAGGACTACTTTTGCCAAAGGTAGCTGAAAACTATGCCTTAGAAAGAACAGATTTTGGGTACTTGGGCAATGGCATTTATTTCAGCAACTCTGTAAGGTAACATTTGAAGTCTTTTTTTCAGAACAACAGTATTGTTTGTGTGTGTGTGTGTCTTTTTTTAAAATATTCTGGATTAAAATGCAATGAATTTGTATATTTTCCTGCATAAATACTTAGGGGGAACAGGGTGATGTAATGAACAGAGAATTGACATTGGACTAGAACAGAATTTCCCAATCTGATGCCTTCAAGGTGGATTGGCACTATAGCTCTTTGCATTTCAGAAAAAAAGGCGCCAAACAAGATATATTCTAGGAGTTGTAAACCCCAATGCATTTAGAAATACAGAATTCAGATCAATTGATTCAGATAAATTTTAATGAACTTTGACCAATTGCCTGTTTTCAAAGCAACTATGATTCTTGGTATAAGCCCATTTCCTCCTGCTGGGGTCACCCTGACTTTGCATCAGCTTCACATTTTACTACCGCCAATGGAGAGCAGGCCTATTGGAGGTCCATTGTCTATTGGAGAGAATAATGAATTTTAAAAATTATTTAAGATGTATGTGAGAGACAATAGTGTGATGCACCTAATAAATATTAACCAGATAAGCTTTTCTCTTTCTACCAGTCCCAACACATTCCCCAAACTACCTGGCATTGGTCATTAAAAAGTTGCATATCCCTGTTTTAGAAACTGTTGTGTAAAACATGACAGTCCAAAGGGGATCAGTAAGGCTCAGATTGATGTGGTTAAGACAGCAAGGCCAATTGACAAGCTAATTGGCCTTTTGCTTTAACTAAAATAGTTAATTTAAACGATGGCTATGCAAAAAAGTATTTGGAATAAGCCGACATTTCTCTCTCTTTAATAGAACAAGCATTAAGTATTCCCAGCCATGTGAAACGGATGGAACTCGAATGTTGCTCATTTGTGACGTAGCACTTGGAAATTGTTTGAAGACTAAGGAAAGCTGCTACTGTTCAAGTGAAGGACCATTAAGTGAAGGTCATGATAGTGTGCATGGAGTCCCTAGAACAGAAAAGAAAGAATCTATTTTTGAGGTATTTGATCCAGCCAGTTGTGAATAATCTAGAATAGAAGGAGGAAAAAAGGCAAACTAATTGTAGCTAATAGTAAAAATGTAAAAAATGACTAATAGATCCAATAGCTAAAAGTAAAAACTGTTACCTTAGTTTAACCGTTATTAATTTTAAAATTTGATAGGCTTCCAAAATCCTCATCAAAAGTCCTCAAGTGACTTCTTGTCTAGAAACAGTTCACCAAAGTTCATAAGGAAACAATCATTTGCTAAATTGGTATAATACTTGGCATAATTGGCATTATGAATTTTTCTCTAGCTAACTTGGCTTTTTGCAACTGAGAGTAGGACTTCAGGATCAGCTTATGTGTCTATATTTGTGTTCTGGTAAGGTTCCTAAAATATATGTTTTGTTTTATTTTCTTCCAATAAGGATGATGAATTTGCAGTGTACAGAACCAGTCAGGTCAAGATCAAATATGTGGTTCAATATACATGTGTTAATGACAAAGTTAAAGAATTCCAGCCAATAATTCAGACTGAATTAGAAGACCAGAGGTTTTCTTTTGAGGATCATGACCAGCCTAAGGGTAAGAAATCATTTTTGAAATTTCCCACAATAACAATCAAGTCTGTTTTCTTGGTACTTTCTGAAACTGATTTTTTTTGAGACTTTTGATAAAAATACATCTGCACTAACTTGGCACAAATTTGCAAAATATAACAGTATGAAATGTGAATGAAAAATATCAATTTTTAATTCATGTCTCCTTCACAGATAAAGTCATAAGTATATTCTCTAAGCCCATGTCTAAAGCCTTTTCTTTTTCTCTACATTTTTAAAATAGGGAAAGTAGTCATGTGGAACTAAATGGTATGTAAAAGGTAAAGGTAAAGGTTCCCCTCGCACATACGTGCTAGTCGTTCTCGACTCTAGGGGGCGGTACTCATCTCCGTTTCAAAGCCAAAGAGCCAGCGCTGTCCGGAGACAGCTCCGTGGTCATATGGCCAGCATGACTAAACGCCAAAGGCGCACGGAACACTGTTACCTTCCCACCAAAGGTGGTCCCTAGTTTTCTGCTTGCATTTTTACATGCTTTCGAACTGCTAGGTTGGCAGAAGCTGGGACAAGTAACGGGAGCTCATTCCGTTACACAGCACTAGGAATTTGAACCGCCGAACTGCCGATCTTTCAGATTGACAAGCTCAGCATCTTAGCCACTCAGCCACTGCGTCCCTCTTAAATGGTATGCAGGTATTCTCTAACTGATCTTCGCGGTGGCGCAGTGGTTAGAATGCAGTACTGCAGGCTACCTCTGCTCGCTGCCTTCAATTTGGCAGTTCGAATCTCAGTATGCTCAAGGTTGACTCAGCCTTCCATCCTTCTGAGTTCAGTAAAATGAGGACCCAGATTGTTGTGGCCATATGCTGACTCTGTAAACTGCTAAGAGAGGGCTGTAAAGCACTGTGAAGCAGTATATAAGTCTAAGTGCTATTGCTATTTCTCTGAATATGATTTTTTTCCTATACACAGAGGTTTTTTTCACCAGAACAGCAAGGAGATGTCTGTAGGCTATTTGTGACTTCCTATCTCTTTGTTGCTACTTTTACAGAATACCAGGATTCATACTGAAGTTTTACCAGCGGGTTGCCAATCCTGAGCAATATGACATTTGAACTTGCATTTTGTTTTTGTTTTCTGCAATCTCAAACTTAAAAGTATAGGTGTTACTTCTATAAGTCTTAGTACATCTATTTTTAATTCGTCTGAACAAGGGGAAAAAAGCGCTGAAAATGAAGTCCTTATCCAGCCTGTGACCTTACAGCCACTTGAACAATAAAAATAGAGAAAAATAGAAAAGAGATTTTAACTGCAAGAAGAGTGCTTCCTCCTATACCAAGAGGATTAATTGCCCCCCTATTAAGGGGTCAGGGCATTTTTCACTAATTTTTCAACTGTTTCATAGTTCCCAACACTTATAGTTTGGTGATTTTTAACTGTCTATTGTCCTTGAACAAATCCTTTGGGAGAACTAGTTAATTTATTGTTCTTATACATACTTTTATAAACACTCTTCATGCCTCTTATGATATTGATGGGTGTTTTTCTTTCTTTTTATGATTAAAAGTTAAGGTCCAAAGATCTGAGAGTTATCTTTATATAAAATGTAATGCTGAGAACCACTTTGAATAATACTTTCAAAGCTGAGCTACTGAGAACAGGTTCAGGACCCACAATCCAGAAGACACCCACATTTCATCACACCCACCCACATTTAAACTGCAAAGTCCTTGGGAGAAAGGAAGACAAGGGAAATTGGGAGGTGAGGAACTAGGGGAGAAGAAAGGACAGTTGAAGGAGGCAACTTTTCAGAGAAAATAAAATGAAATGCCCAAATAAAGCAGGGAGATTGTTCTCTTAAAGAGTTTGAGACTCTGATTACAGTATGCATGTACTTTTGACTTGTCTCATTTAGGTTATATAGCACCAAGCCATGATCTATTGAATGATATTTCTGCTGGC
>JANHJO010006020.1:0-22193 GCA_032468235.1 Pseudoxyrhopus heterurus | reverse complement strand
CGGTAGCGGCTATTAGAGGAATTAATTGGACTTTTATTTCTGTTTTGTTATTTGGTTTTTATATTTCTCTGCCACCAAGAGTCCTTTGGGATTGGGGTGGGTTTATATTTAGTGAAATAAATAACTATGCTTCCTTGTTGATCTTTATAAGAGCCTTTGATACATTTGCTTGGGTTTCCATGGTTACATGGAATCTATATAGCCTATATAGTTTGATCTTTGGCATATGTGTGCCAGCTCTGCAGAGGATAAGCTTTCAAGCCTTTGCAAACATAGCAAACATTTAAAAAGTGATAATTTTTGCAATTGATATTTTTATTTCATAAAAATATTCCCACTTTTCAATAAAATATTTTTAATAATAATAATAAACATGCAGTTCCAGATTTTCAGAGAACAATTGATTTGTTTTATTGGCATGCTAAAAATTATTTTTAAAAAATTGTAAACTCACCTCCATCATATTTATATGTTTGCTTAAAGTGCAAAATGTGGAGAAGCACATTATGTTTACTTAGGGAAAAAATGATTATTCTGATATAAGGAAAATATAACCATTGCATGGATCGTACATGTGGTCCATCATGAATTATATTTAATGTATATGAAGTTATTGTATTTTCCAAAACTGATCCAGATAATACTTTTTAAACAAAGAAAATGTTTATCCAATACACATTACCAAATAAAAAGAGTGTGTAGGTTAAGAAATTCAGGCTTAGGGAGATTTGCTATCCATCCTCCAAAGTTATGTGTAATTAAAGTTTTTATCAATTAATGGCCAATAACTGTTGCTCAGTAATACATTGTATGAATAGGTAGAACATGTCAACTAAGTTTACCCATGTGGCAATTAAAAGATAGTAAAAATTGAATGAGGAGCCCTCAAAACTGCATTATTTACAACTTATTACCTTCCATATGTTTAATTATTTCAATATAAGGGCAAAGAAATACTTTTAACAGTGAATTTGATTGCTATGGTAGCTAAATTAGGCAGAAGGGGATTATAATATAAAGGAATCTATGTAATAGGAACAGTGAATAATTTTCTCTAGCCTGGAGTCTTATATTGTATAACAGTATCTATCATTATTGCAGCCATAGATGAAGAATGCTGATTTAATAGTTTACTAATGTGCTCAAAATACATAACAGTTATGTTTAAGCAAAAATACTCTTAAGCTATTAAGACTGATATTTATTTACATTTAATATTTACTATTTTAGTTATTTTGATCCTAAAATCTTTGGCAGTGGTGTCCTTTGTAAATAGTAATAAAGACACTATGTAGCTAAAAGCAATTGTTGCCAAGCTCGTTATCTGAAGTGCATGAATCAGCTGTAGCTAATTAGTAATCAAAACTTTCCTAAATACTTGATAATGCTCCATAAACCCCAAAACCTCGTAAATGTGTTTTTTTCCTTTTTATAACCCAGCACACAAGAATGGTTTGTGTGTATATCTCTGCAGATGATATTCTGATCTACTTTTAATTTCCCTCAGACAAACATGAGAAAATATGTAAGTTCACATCTCACTCAGCCATGAAGTTCAATGGAGAACTTGCTCTAACTCTAATCCCGGTTTAACCTTTTCTTAAATTGTTACAAAAATGAGCCATTTGCCATGTTCCATTTCTTAGACACAAAGCAAAGTAGACATTTAATGTATTAAAAATGTTTTTAATACCAACAATATATTTCACTGTTTCTTAAAATAGAAACATGAATATTGTTTAGAGATGTAAACATGAATTTGTTTAGATCCATGGAAAATTCCTTAAAGAGGAGCAAATAGATGGTTTCTGAGTTTCAAGAACTTTCTAAGCGGCACAATTTATCCAAATTAGAGTCAAGCAATAGGGTCTAGTTCAGTGATAGTGAACCCTTTTCAGTTCGCGTGCCAAATCGCGTGCACGCTCCCATGGGCCCCCTACCCACAATGCAACACGCAGCCCCCCCACAAATGCACACGCAGGCCCCCCATGCATGCATGCATGGGCCCCTGGGATTTCTAGGGGGAAAAAAGCCGAAAAACAGCTTTCAGTTTTTTTCCCTAGAAATCCAGGGGGTTGCGTGCGCATGCGGTGGAGACACATGTGTGCGCACCACCCATGCATGTGCAGGGGCCCCCCGCACATGCGTGCATGACCCCCGGGATTTCTAGGGAAAAAAAGAGTCAAACCCAGCTATTTTTTGGCTTTTTTTTCCCCTAGGAAGCCCGAGGGTCGCATGCACATGCGTGGTGGAGCTGGGCTGGGCAACGGCTGGCGTGCCAGGTGACATGGCTCCACGTGCCACTTTGGGCATGCGTGCCATAGGTTCGCCATCACTGCTCTAGTTCAAGTCGAAGAAGCAGTATCCAATGTGGCCTAAAGAAAGCCAGTCTGATATCACATGCAGCCCTTGCCTTTCCAAGGGCATAGCACCGATTCATTTAATTTTCTGGTTTTCATGAAATGACAGCAGTTAGTTTGCAGTGACAAGCTGAAAACAAAGGACAGTTAATAAAGATGAAAGGAGCAGCTACGTATTTCTCATTCGATCAACTAATAAAGAGCATTTGGGGATCTGTATTCCTGGAATTGAAACTCGAATTGGCATTTGCAATTTACTTCCATAGGAGAAGACTTATTGTTTGGTAATGGGATTAAAGAGGCAGCCCAGTTTTTTCACTCTGTTTTAACATGACTGCTCTCTCACTCTGGCCTATGAAATGACAAGCCAAACCCAATTGTTACATTATCAAACAGTTGAAGATCTCTTCTTTTCAATGCAAGAATATGTGACAGATTCTGGCGGGATTCCCTGTTTACTCACTTTATAATGGTCATAACAAGCAGCCCATTAAAATTAATAACTGTGCCTATCTTTAACAATATTTGGTTAATTCTACATTGCCCCCACCCCACTCCTTCTGTTTAAGATGAAAATGAAATACAATTTTATGATGTCCAGGAGGCACAGATACAAGACAAATAGCACAAGCACAAAATAAATGGTAAATGTGGATATTCCTGGGAACTCGTAATAAGTATATTATTTTAGCATTGTAGGGGACTGTGCTCAGAACCCTTTTATCCTGGTTATATATCAAAGGAAGAGAACAGAATGTAATTTATTTTCTGAGATTCAGTAATGAGTTTCTAAGCCTTGGCCACTACAGATGGTTTTGGATTTCTTTGTTAGAAATCAGCCGAAACCACTTTATGTTGCAGACCAAATCTGTTGCTCTGAAGATTGCCAATTAACCCTACACTTACTCAATCCAACCTGAGATAAAAGAAGATCTCCCATTTAGGACATTACAACCCTAAGGAAAAGTTACTCATTAACTAGGTCTTTCCATAATAAATATATTTTTGCTTTATCTTTTTTTTCTATGTGCCATCCTTTCAGTTATTTGAAGAATGTAACAATACCCATCAGTTATCTTTTCTCAATGCTAAACTTGCCCACTTCCTTCAATCTCAGTTTACAGCTTTAGTTTCTATCCCAGGATCATCTTGGTAACTCTTTACTGAACCTGTTCCATTGTCCCCAAATCCTTCTTGAAATGGTTGCCCAGAATTAAACATAATGCTCAAATTGGGATTCGACTTAGGAAGTGTGGAACAATTACTTTCCAAATTTGGAAATTGTGTTTTTGTTTATATAGCCTAAAATTGCATTATTTTTTTGCAGCCACGTCACACTGTCAGTTCAAATTCAGTTCTATTATACCGATACCTATTATGCAATCCTACTATCAGCCAAGGAAGCTATCCAATTAATACCTAATATTTTTATGGTGAGATGTGATCTTCAGAAATCCATGTTGATTTTTGGTAACGTTTTTCAATGTGCTTAAAAATCAATCTATGATCTGTTTTAGAATCTTCCTGGATATCAATGTCAAGACTACAATGCAATCCATTCAATGCGTATGTCAAAATTGGCATTATGATAGATGGTGCATTGTGCATTGTGCATTGTGATGCAATATGCACACCAAAGCAGTACAACTTGCACTATATCATGGCTTTCTACCACCAGTTTGCTGATTTTAACGCTCCCCACCTCTGTGGACATAATAGTCTGACTGATCTCTTCTCTGGATCTTCCTTTTTTTTTCAAAATTAGGAGCAACATGTTCCAATCATCTGGAACTTTATCAGCTTCCACTATTTCGCAAATATAAGTACCCAGTCAGATTGTTGCTTCAGCATTCTAGGTAGAGCGAAATTTATCTGGTCCTGGAGATTTAAACTTTACTTCCATACTTTGAATGTATGATCTTTCTGTGTAAGGAAGTATTCCCTAAGAATGTTTCTATCAACTAGTCTCAAGTTTCATTCCTGTCCCTTCTTCCCACACTTCATCATTTCTGAATGAAACAGTTTTTACTTCAGGGTCTGAATAAAATAGCTGTAACTCTGCCTTTTCTTTGTTACTTGTTAATATTTTGTATAAAGGCTTTGCATAAAGGGGAAGATGAAATTCCAATTCACAGGTAAACTATTTTATAAATAAGGGACAGAGGCCAACAAACTTCAAAGCCAAAGAATGAGCAGATACATAGAAAAGTAGAATAGAACCCTGGATTTAAACTTGGGGACTGATATTCAGAATTCACGACTTAACCTGGGTGACTAATATTCAGATTGCAAGATTCAAGCGTCCTGTCAAGTGGAGAACTTCTTAATACAATATAACTTCTTAATATAAACTTCTTAGTATAAGCTGTGGGTGCTCCATCACTGGAAGTTTTTAAGAAGAGATTGACCAGCCATTTCTCCAGAATGGTATAGGGTCTCCTGTTTGAACAGAAGGTTGAACTAGAAGACCTCCGAAGTCCCTTCCAACTCTGTTATTCTATATCCTGCTTGGTGGATTATATAGGTTATAGTTTAACATGGTATGAATCCATACTGTCCTACTATGATTTATGTTGATTGCTTATTTAGTATCCATGAATATTACTAAGTGTTGTATCTAATGTTTTACATGAATGTATTTTTACAATGACTATGATAATGATTTATCACTATTGTTGTATGTACACTGAGAGCTTATGCACCGGAGACAAATTCCTTCTGTGTTTAACTGGGCCAATAAAGAATTCTAATTCTAATATGCATTGATTCCTAATTTTCTACAGTGAATCTATTTATTTCACCTATTTGGGAAAGAAGATGGAGAAATTTCATCAGAACCTGATTCTCCAGCATGCAACAAACACTCAGTCCCACACTCCACTCCCCATCCCACAGTAGCATCTCCCAGCTTCCCTGCCTGCTAAATATGCTGACTTTGCTAAAATAGATGGATGGAACTATCTATCTAGTCTTGGTTATCTGCTTCCACTACAATTGGTTGGAAGAGGGTAGGATAAATTTACTGCAGTCTCAGCAACTGGATTGTTTCCCTCAAATTTTCTTCCAAGACAGACACTTTCTCAGTGTCTTTACTCAGTGTCTTTACTGCATCCTGCTGAAGATACTGTTTTCTTAACTAGTGTAATATCCAGCTGGTTAGAATGTGCATCTCTCCCTAGTTCTAAACATCCCATTGCACTGGAAAGCCCAGACTTTGCCTCCCTATCAGTTTTGCAGTTCTTCTCCAATCTTGTTCCTGGAGCTCAGGTTTCTATCAAATACTATCAAACTCACTGGAGTTGAGATAGAACTCCATCACCAGTTTATCCATCCTCCTGCCTTCTTTGTAAGCACCATTATCTTTTTCAGTTCGAAAGGAAGATTGCAGGCTCCTGAGCTCTGTAACCCTTATGAAGCATTACTCTCTTCTTTTTGAGATTTTGCAACATTTGCTGAAAGACCACATTTTTACCAAATGAGATCTCAAGGGAGCTTACAATTTAATTTGCATAAAAGAAGAGACATGCGTATTTAACTGCTTTTGGTACCCATTATAGAAAGTTTGATTAGATGGTCTCTTCATCTCCAGATAGTCCAAGTGGTCTTCCAAAGATCATTGTATCATACTTTTCAGGATTTATTGCAAGCTTTTTTAGTAGCTTATTTAGAATTTATTTACAGTGAGGTTTCAATGTCCTGTTATGGAAGATATCAACAATCCCGCATGGTAAGTTATATATGAATCTATTTTGATTTCAAACCGGTTCCCCTGCTCTCCCCCACAATATATGTATATATATTGATGCTTTTTATTTTACCTTAGCACTGTACTTTTATAATGCACTTTAGAGCTTGCAACAGCTCTTTCCTGAGCACTATTTCCCAGAAGCACTTTCCAGCCAAGTGAAAATACAAAGATTTTTTTTATCAAGGAACCTTTGGACGTGAAAGACTTTTTTCAACATTGCACCATCTTCTCAAAACACGGGCCACCTATTCAAGGAATTGGAAACACTTAAAGCTTCTAAGATTTTGGCAATGTCGGGTCCGGTATGCACAATTCTCTTTCCATTGCAACTTTCATATTTCTTATATTCCTACTTTGCAGAACAATAATAGCTGATATAGAGGGAAAGCAGGCAGAGCTGGAGAGTGGAGTTAAATGCATCAGCAGTTTAGAGACCTTGTGTTGCCATGGACAAGAAACCCAAGTCCAGCCCCCCTGAATTCTGTTGACCCTGATCTAGTGCTGACTGTTAGTTGACCAGATTCTTGTCTAGATTAATGTAAGGTGCAAAGAATCAGGTTCACTCACTAAATCCAAGCACAGACAATTTATTATTGCAGCCTATACACAAGAAGCTATTCAACTAATTGTCAACATTAAAATGACACTAGATAAATGTCAACAGAATTCAAGAGGGGAGTGGATTGGAGTCCCTTGTGGACATGCTATAGATGTCTTGGCATCAATAAAGACATGATTTATTTTTGCCTTATTCTGGGATATTTTTTCAACTTTTCAATTGAGTTTACAGATTGGGATTTACAGTCTTCCACTGAATATCCAATCCTGCTTACTTTTTTAAGGATTAGCCAATGTTCAGTGAAACCAGCCTGCAGATCTAATAGAATATCTAATATCTACTAGAAGGCCCAAGCAACAACAAATTACTATTGTTATTATTACCATATTGTTATTATTTTATTAAATTTATATGCCCACCCAACCCATAAGCACTCTGGGAAGTTTACAAGTTGTTAAATGCAAAGAAACGGCAAAAGAATGAGACTAGAGAGCAGAAATAGCAGAAGAGAACAAAGAAAAAAAGATTTCAATCATCCTCATCAAATGGGCAAAGTGTCAAGATATGCAACTAGATGCCCCCTCTAGCCATTTTGGACTACAAAGTCTTCAATCTCTTAGTATTGGCCGTGTTACTTGGGCTGTTGGACACTTTGGTCCACAGTTATCTACTCTATCCATGCTGCCGAAATGATGATGCTTACACTGTAATCTGCTGCAATGATTTTCCTAATAATTTTTATTATGACTTTCTTTTCATGAAATGGAATGTCCAGCAGACACAGACACACACACAAAAAACCCCATAGTTTACTGTAGTCATTTTCATCCAATTACCCTGGCCCTGCTTAGTGTAGTTTAAGAAGTCAACAGATTGTATTGAATCTTGGTGCTCTAATTTACTTAATTGCAGCAACTCTCACCACTCCTATGGGTAGAGTTCCTTATTAGCATAGCAATTGACTCTCTCTAAAGCCTGCGCAAACCTTTCTTTGCAAAATTATTGCATTTGTAATTCTGTAACAATGAAGCATTTGTTTTCAAAGCAATTAACTTCTGCAACCGAAAAGACATGAAACCACTGTGAGCTTGTTCACAAGTTACCCTGATTGGTCTGGCTGTACAGTAGCACAGAAAAATCACAAGCAATGACAGGTTCATGACCCAATGTCACAACACTGGAAGAAGCCCTTTGCGTATATCATAAAGTAATGTTCTTAAGCCCATTGAAGTGGAAAAGAAAATCCACCGGGAGGAAAGGAGCTACCTTTCAGTTTAGGGCCAGATTGCCCAGCAGTAAAACTCAGTCTAATTAGAGTGCCATTTTCTCATGCCTACTCAGAATTTAGAAATTGCATGTGATTTATAACAGATATATTTCAGCTGGAGCTAGAAGGAGAGTTAAATATAGCAATAGCACTTAGACTTATATACCGCTTCACAGTGATTTACAGCCCTCTCTAAGCAGTTTACAGAGTCACCATATTGCCCCCAACAATCTGGGTCCTCATTTTACTGATCTCAGAAGGATGGAAGAGTGAGTCAACCTTGAGCCGGTGAGATTCAAACTGCCAAACTGCTGGCAATCGGCAGTCAGAAGAAATTGCCTGCAGTACTGCACTCGAAACACTGCGCCACCACGGCTCATGGAGATGCCTTCCACAACCTGGTTCCTTTCCAATTTAGTGGAAAGGAACCAGGTTCCAAATCCCATAATCTCCAGCCAGAATGCTATGCTAGCCGGTGTGACGGAAGTCACAGTCTCATACATTTAGGGAAGGTTGGAGTAGAATATGCACTGAGTGCTGGTCGTAAGGAAAAGCCATCAGACCAACTTTTCTATCTGATAATTGGAGAGACTGTGTGGCAGACAAGCACTTGTGGCCACTTCAGTTATCAAGCACCACCACAGATATCACAAAAACACAAATGATAAAAAAAATATGTCTAGCAAAGGATTAACAGAGCCCAAGACTGCAGGATTCAGCCAACAATAAATAAGAACATCTCTCTTTCTTTCCAGCCCTCACTCCAACAATACCCAGAAGTTCTCTTAAAATAGTTATAGATACACTCAACAATTGCCTTCCTCTTTAACAAAGTCAGCAGAGCTGGGGGGGGGGGAACTGCACGGACACAAAGATAGTCAATAAACCTTTCAAACAATCAAGTATTAAATATTAACAAAAGACAATTAGTCTATTTTTTTAAAATGCAAGATCGTAGGTTTTGCTTTTATATTGTGAATGCAGCTGATCATTTACCATGCACCCAAATGTTAAGTGATCCCATCGAAGTGTGTTCCATATGCTGTCAAAGAACCATGGGCAGCGGCTCTCCAAGATCATGCATTTTCCATCCTAAATGTTGTTGCTGAGACATTCAGATGTGCCTTTGGTTGGTTTCTCAACCTCAGCAACTTTAAGATGTGTGGACTCCAACTCCCAGAATTCCCTACGCAGCATGCTTGTCTTACAGGTGCTAAGGTGTAGAAGCCCTAAGTTTAGCATGTTACCAGGTAAAGACTTCCAGTTTTAATTTCAGCTATTACGTCCCCTTGCTATTACTTTTATATTTTTATATAAATAATGTATATCATTATTCAGCTTTATGTAACAAGATTCTTTTTCTAGACTTTGTATTGATTTTTAGTGTTAGCTGGTTGTAAAATTTGTTGAACTCAAAACTTAGCCAGCAAGAAGCAGAATTATACTTTAAATCTTGTCCTATGCCAAAATCATCCTGAACATACAAAACAACTACGATAGGAGACCACCGTGACGTTGGGGCTGCTCTGAAAGTGCCAGCAGAACAGTTGGCCAGCTTGAGTTTGCAATCCTGGTCTGATGGTTGTTAGAAAGGTAACACACTGGACAACTTGTCAATCACCCGCTCTAGCTGACAGTAACTGTCCAAGCTTTCATATAAAGACCTTTCCCACACCTGTTACTCAATCCTCATTTTTAAGGGTTAAGGTTAGGGTTTATAGAGGTATTAATAAAACACTACATACTTTATAGGAAAGTAAGGGGGGAAATATGATATCGTCCACAAATCTGTGCAACTAGCATACAGAGAATACAGGTAGTTCTCAACTTACGATCACAACTGAGCCCGAAATTTCTGTTGCTAAGCAAGACGTTTAAGTGAATGTTGCTCCATTTTACGACTTTTCTTGCCACAGTTGTTAAGTGACTCACTGTGGATGTTATTAGTTAACACAGCCACACAGTTGCTAAGTGAATCTGGCTTCCGCATTGATTTTGCTTGTAAGAAGTTCGCAAAAGGGGATCACAGGACCCCAGGACATTGCAATTGTCATAAATATGAACCAGTTGCCAAGCATCTGAAGAATGATCATGCGACTGTGGGAATGCTTGCAACAATCATAAGTGTGAAAACCGATCGTAAGTCACTTTTTTCAGTGCTGTTGTAGCTTTGAATGGTCACTAAATGAACTGTTGTAAATCAAGGACTACCCGTATTGGCAAGTGACTTTAGGATAACACAGCATAGCCTAATTCAAAGTTTCATAGACCCCCATGTACAATACAGGAGGCTAATGTACCAATTTGGAAATGGACAATTTAAGTTCCGATCTCTGCACAGCAGTGAAGTTTGGTTCATTGTTCTGTGAGATTAACTGACCTCATAATGGTAGTTCTCTAAAAACAGCAGTTTATAAATTGAGAACTAACCTTGGAAACATGCCATTCCTCTCTAATTCATGCTCTTCTGGCATAAATATAGTGCATTCTCCCTTCACTTAACCTAAGAATCGTCTTGCTGTAAATTCCACCTAATCCAATAGCATTCTCTTCATACTACCAGTCAGTCAGAAAAGAATGAGCCATTCTCACAAGAAATCTGTTTAACTAAGCCTAAGATACTTAGTTTAGGGCTGTTTAGTTTAATTGTGGACAGAATTACAGAAAAATCCCTTCTCCTTACATTGTGCATTCAGTTGTTTATAAAAAAAAATGTCAGTAAGATAAACTGATACTTAGTCTGAAATCCTATGCATATCTGCAAAGTGTTCTTGCTCCTGAGCTAAAATTGCCTACCACATTACATGATGGAATTAAATAGAAGAATCATATTGTCTCTTGATGGTTTAGAATAATTTCCGTGGATTAATTGACTAAAACTTCCAGTAATGTGTTCACCTAATTCGTAATGAAACGCTTTTCTATTCACACTGACTATTTTATGTCCCTTACCAAGACTTCCAGTTAAAATTACAGGTATGGAATCCAGGCCATTCTCTAACCAAGAAGTCTCTCTTGTTGAATGCCATGAAGGCTGGTGTTCTGTTGTGCTTGGAGCAGTAGAGCACATGCAACACACCATGCTTATGTTTATTAGAGTCAGGCTGAAGAGGCTATATTTGAATTTATGACTGGATTAGCTTTCCTCCTTGCCTACAAATGAATTCAGGGTTCATTTTCTAAATGATCACATCTGTTTATATTCCGCAGACACCTGCATATCTTGAGATGACAGCATCTGCTTGAACGCTATAATCAGTTATTTCTCAACAGAGGAATTGCCAATTTGGTAAATAAAGCTCATAATATAAAGAACATGGAAAATGTTATTACACTTGCCTAGGGGGAAAATATCCAAAGTAGGTAGTTAAAGAAGCTTTGGCATCTTAAACTTTACAACGTAGAGCTCCTATAATGCAAATTTCGGTCAAAGGCAACCTGGCCAAAGAGACATATTTTCAAGGAAATAGTACCTGAAAAGGGATGTTTGTTTATTTTTGTCTCCATACTGTATTTTTGTCTCATACTGTAACTGCTTCCAGCATAGAAGATAATTTTCTAAGATGCAAGCTGTCTCCTAGTTCCTCTGAGTAATTTTTTATTTTCTATTATTTGTATCCCACCTTTATTTTTATATTTGTATCCCACCTTTATAATTCAAAGCAATGAATATATCCAAAACACTTTCCTCCTCATATTTTCATCACATCAACAACCCTGTGAGGTGAGTTGGGCTGAGAGAGACTGACTGGCCCAATGTCACCCAGCTGGATTTCGTGGCTAAGGGGAAACTTGAACTCACAGTTGCCTGGTTTGTAGTCTGGTGCCTTAACCATTAAATCAAACTGGTTTTAAAACTTCTCTCATACATGAACATTTCTCTGAAATTTAAGATCAGCCAGCCTGTTACTGATTTAAATTTGAATTTACCTGGAAACCAGATTCTTCAATAGAAGAACTGACACTCAGTTTTAAAGTTATTTTTGAAATGTTGAATAAAAAAAAACATCTGACAATATAAAGTAAACATTAAACAGTTTATTTTTTTATTTGAATGCCTTGCCCATGGTTACCCATACATATATACATACAGACATTCTCTAGATGTATAATTCTTAAAAAAAAAACAAGACACAAACTAAAATATTGGCTAATAGTAACATTGAACATTTGGCAAACTTTTGGTTTGTGTATTTTTTAGTGGAAGCTTTCATTTAATATTTCATATTAGAAACAATATTTGCCTGCAGCACTCCTTTTCATGAAAGGGTGTCAGAGGAAGGATGTTGGCAACATACTTTTCAAGAGCATAGCTTTGCCCAAACCCATTTGGCCCTTAATTCCGAATTCAACCATTGCAACCGACCCGTAGAGGCATCTGTGCATGGACACAGGGTGCTTTTTGTGCACTGCTAAAGGTAGAAGGCACTCACTGACAGCAGCACGAAAGCGAAGAAGATGCTGGCCTCTGAAGAACTTCTGCTGTCTTCACCTGTTCTAGCAGTTGGATTTTAATCAAAATGGACCAACAATTCCTGAGAGAGGGAGAAAAGAAAGAAAGAAAGAAAGAAAGAAAGAGAGAGTTAAGTGTCTTTCCAGTAACTAGATTGGCAATGTATCACGGAATGCAGTAAAATAACATTTTATATTTCAAATCTCGAAAGCAAAAGTTCTTACAATTTGTTTTTGCATTGAGAAAATTCCCCTGAAATCATGAAACAATACTATATTGAGATGGTATTTGCTATTATTATTACATCAATATTAAGAGTCTCCTATGGAAAATTTAGTTTAATATCTGAATGAAACTGCTCGGATTAAAGCTACCAGTTTGGGGTGAGGTCAATCAATCAGAATAAAGCTGGAAGGGACCTTTGAGGTCATCTCGTGCAACCCCCTGCTCAAGCAAGAGATCCTATACATTTCAGACAAGTGACTGTCCAGTCTCTTCTTAAAAACCTCCAGTGGTGAAGCACCCACAACTTCTGAAAGCAAGCTGTTCCACTGGTTAATTGTCCTCACTGTTAGGAAGTTTCTCCTTAATTCTAGGTTGCTTCTCTCCTTGATTTTCCATCAATTATTTTTTCTCCTGCCCTCTGGGTGCTTTGGAAAATAAGTTGACCCCCTCCTCTTTGGAGCAACCTCTCAAATACCGGAATACTGCTATCATGTACCCGCTAATTCTTTTTTTCTAGACTAGCCAAACCCTGCTATCGTTCTTCATGTTTTTGTCTCCAGGCATTTAGTCATCATAGTTGCTCTTTGCACTTTTTCCAAACTCCCAACATCTTTTTTGTAATGTGCTGTCCAAAATTGGATGCAGTATTCCAGGTGTGGCCTTACTAAGGCTTTATAAAATGGTACTAATACGTCAGGTGACTTTGATTCATGCCTCTGTTTATACAACCAAGGATTGTATTAGCTCTTTTGGCTGCTGCCGCACATTGTAAGAGACTGGATGAAGAGAAATAAGCCAGACTAAATACCTATTCCATCGGTTGCCAATTGGCATCTGGACCCAATTCAAAGTGCTGGTGATTACTTGTAAGTTCTGTATGGTATGACAGCGGGTTACTTAAGGACTCTTTTATCCAAAACTAACTCTCCCCATTCTGTTAGGTTATCAAGAGAGGGCATGATCAGGACATCATACTCTGGGAAGTAAAGGCAGTATGGAATAGAAGACAGGCCTTTTCTGTTGTAGTCCCAATCTTATGGAGTAGCTGACCCTTGGAGATCGGTTTGGATCCTTTCTTCCTGGGGAGGGGAAGAGTATGACTACCTTTAGTGTTTTGATTTTTTAAATTATTATTGTGTATGGTTTGTATTTTAAGACATCTGTTTGACATTATTATAAAACACCCAGAGTCATGAGATGGGATGGTATCATGTCAATTAATTAATTAGAATTCTTCCCTCTGTTGGAAAGATGATTCATTCATACAATTACTTTTCATGTATGGAATGAATACTAAAGTCTTGAGCAAAACACTATGAAAGAAGGCTGATAGCATATACCTCAGCGGTGTGTAGGGTTGTTGTTTTTTTGATACCAAGATTATAGCAGTGATTGGCCCCGAGGCTGAATACATAAATTTCATTATCTTCTAATATTTGTACAAGCTTATTTCTCTCTCTCTCTCTCTCTCTCTCTCTCTCTCTCACACACACACACACACACACTATGCAGAGTCAGTGGAAAGGCCAAGCAACAAGGTTTCGCCCCAGTGATCGAGGACACTAAGCAAGTTGTTGGGTGAAGGAAAGAAATTGTAATCTATCCCTCTCCTATCCTAATCCACATTGCTGCTATCAGAGAATCTCTTTCTATAACCTACTTTCTTATAATCTGGTTTTGGATTTTCTAAATAAGAAATGATTATTTAAATGATTTAAACAAAGACTATCTTGGAATAAACATGAAGTCCTTTACTATATCTCCAAGCAAGACAGCCCACTTAATATATTGTTTCTCTTTTATTCCAATCAAAGCGAGTCCCTTGCAGCTCAATGTTCATGTTTTTGAGATTCACATTAAGAGGGGAAGGGAAATGAAGGGTTTGCAAGATCAGCAGCCAGCTACAAAGGTTTCGGTCAATGAAGTGGAAAGGGTAGACAAACTACTTCTATGGAGATATAACAAAGACACAATCCAGAATCTGGTTGTTCCATATTGACAAATGGTTATGATATCTGACCTCTTGTTGTAGCCTCAGGGAAATTCATTTTGGAAGTACTAGAAGTTAGCAGAAAAAGTGTCACATTGTAAGGTTACATTCTTCACAGAGTCAAAGGTGGAGAATTTGGCTCCAGAAGCTATTCTAATATTCTTTTTAAGCATTTTGCTGCATTTGTAACGTGTTAAGATACTCATGATGTTCATCTTAAAAACATGGGAGTGTTGATTTTCCTCATAAGATGTTGTGTCTTAAATCTGCAGCAACAATCTGTGTTCTTCTATTTTCAGAAACTTAGGAAAATAATATCCATTGGTATATTTCAACAAATACAAGCTGAAAATTGTCTGCACAAATCTGGTGATGAGAGTTGTTGGAATTTTATATGCCAATTAGATTATCTTATTGGCATTACATTAACAAAACAAAACTGCCTCATAAACAAATTCTAGTCCTTAAAGAAAACCAAAATCAGGGCCAGTCACTGGCTTCCTAATCTGTAGCTCATTTCCCCAAAGGTTGCTGCAAACAAAAGCTGCAGTTGATGGCACTATCAATCAGTAGAAGCTGCACTCAACAAGACACTTGATAAAATTACTTCTGAGAACAAGTTGTGGGTGGAAGGACTAATTACTATTTCTCCCTCATCCTAAAAAAGACAAGTTGGATTCATGAAGGTTATGGAACTGACACTGATTAGAAGCCAAAATGCTTTCAGTGCTCATTAGTCACTGCCAGGTCATTTATAGTGGCATAGTCTAAGGTCCCAGCTCCATCTCTTAGCCTGGACTATTCCAATCCTGAAAACACTGGTATAAGAATCATCCAAATACAGGCAGTCCTCGACTTACAACAATTTGTTCGGTGACCGTTCAAAATTACAACAGCATTGGAAAAATGTGACTTCTGACTGTTTTTCACCGTTATGACCTTTGCAGCATCTCCATGATCATGTGATCAAAATTCAGATGTGTGGCAACTGGCTCACATTTATGACTGTTGCTATGTCATGTGGTGAAAAGATCATGTGATCACTTTTTGTGACCTTCTGACAAGCAAAGTCAATGGGGAGGCCAGCTTCACTTAACAACTATGGCAAGAAAGCTCATAAAATGGGGCAAAACTCACTTAACAAATGTTTCACTTAACAATAGAAATTTTGGGCTCAATTGTGGTGGCAAGTCTGGTAACTTCCTTCCCTGACTCCAAGAACTGCCAAAACCTCATTCACTTAAATTGTAGATTTCAAAAGAACTATATTAGAAAATTGAGTCTCCTGCAGAACAGATATTTTAATGTAAGATGCACGGATTGTTTTGATCTTACTTTTTGACAGCCAAAACTTCCCCTACCTTTTGTACTTTATAAATGATTTTTAATCCTACGCTTTTTTGTTTTTTATTATTTATATTTCACATTCATTTCAATATTTCTACAATGCCATACTGGAATGATAATGCTTATAATAAATAGATTTATTCTACGTAGTAAAATGCAAGAAGATGTAATTTGTTTTCTCCTATTTCTTTGATGCTCAGTTGGACATCTCATCATGCTGGTTGTTGTTCACATTTAAATCACTATTACTTGCAAGTCTAATGTGTGTCAAGTATCAGAGGCTTCAGACAAATTCTCCAACCCACCGTCTAAAAGATGTAAAAATGTCCCTGCCTCGCATTTATTGTCATGCAAATGAGTATAAGAACACAATGCTCAATGTAGAGTACTGCAATACTATTCTCTCCATCAATTATTTGAAAATATATGTGCTGGTGCAGATTTTCTACAATCTATAATGTATGTGTGTGTGTCAGGTACCTTATCGGGCTATGCTGAAGGGCTAAATTGTTCTTCATTATTATATTTACCGTGAGGAAGAAGAGAAGCATTTATGGAATTATCTGGCTCAGGTGCCAAAATATTTAATACTGTAAAATATTGCCAGGTAGCAAAATGTCTTCGTTCAGTCCGCTTTAGGGAGGCTGTGTTGCCAAGGTTCAAGTCCCCTCATGGCAAGGCAGAAACCATGAAGCAAGAATCATAACACAACTTCAATAAACCATGTTTAATGCCAGGATTAAAAGTGAGGTGCAGAATTTGGAAACCGCAATAGGAATTTCCAGCCCTCATTTATTACTGAGTTTAATAAATCTCTTTGAACTGCTTGAATCTCTTGTTCTGAGGCGCTTGGCAGCCTGGACTGAGCTGCAGTTTATGAAGGCTCTTTTTTAATCTCCTGGTCCTTTATGTTTAACATTCCTACTGGCTCTAACACCAAGGTGGCTTTCAATCCCTTTCAGGTGCAGGGAAAAGGTGTGCCTGATTGCAGAAATGGTTACAAGGCAGGATGCTGGCAACCCAATTGACTCCCCAATATGTGTATCATGAGACATGTGAACATATTCAATCTTTTCTTTGTTCTTCATTTTTGCTAAACTTTAAAAAAATATTGAATTAAGAAAATGCTGGTGTATACATGTTTGTCTGCCTATTTATCTATCCACCCCACGTCCCATTTTTTTTTTAACACAAAGCTCATATTCATCTCTTTTCTAGGCAATAATCATTATTTTGTTGTTCTGACCTTTGATAGCACTGGACATCATTTTGCCAGCATCCAAAATTATAATCAAACACCTCTGCCCTCCGTACCCCTTTAATCCTCTATCCCCAGCCCCAAATGCAAGTTTTCGCTTTCAAATATCATCCTGTTTATTTTGGTTCACTCTTTGACACTGTCTAGACATTTTATAATCATCTCTTTCTTTTCTAAAGTGTTAGCTACTCCTAATTTTGTATCGCCTGCAGATTTGATCATCTCCTTGATCCCTCCGTTCATGTTACTAATAAAAATAAACCAAGCCTGTTATATTGTTTCATTAAGGAGGATATCATGAGAGACTTCGTTGAATATTTTGCAAGGTTAAGCTATAGTAAATCCATATTGGAAAGACAGTGAGATCTCAGATTTGCTCCCTTTGACTGTTGATAGGTCTTTACTTTCTGTTAATGAACTCGGTCTTTACTAATGTAGTAGAAATACTGATCAATAGTATTCCGTAGGGTCAGCATTTAATGATGTGTTTAAAAATTAGACTAAATGATATTATGTTTTTATTTCTTAAGTTTATCTTTGTCATTTTTCTCTCTTTTCTCTTTCACCTCTCTCCCTCTTTTGTATATTAAAGAAAATAAAAATATTTTTAAAAATGACTCATTGGATAATATTAACTTCCTAAGAGGAACAGAATCAAACAAAGATGGAAGCAGTTATAGAAATAATCAGATAAAAATAATGAGACAAAAATGATAATAATGATTTTAGCATAAATTTTATTTATGGGAACAATGTATATAGCAGGTTAGGAAGTGTCTGACCCTTCCAACACTAAGCAAGTTGCAATGGAAGCAGGAACAAATTGTGGGAATGACCATATAATCTCCACATAAGGGGTTCAAACGTTATGAGTCTTTGCAGATAACAACACTTGTAGGATATATGTGAAGGAAGGTTGCAAATTGTGAACATATGACCCTGGGACAATGGAACCATCATGAATACATGCCAATTGCCAAGTGCCCCAGTTCTGATCATGTGACTGCGAGGCTGCTGCGTAAGTATGAGAACCAGCAATAAGTCACTGTTTCAGTTCCATTGTAACTTCAAACGGTCACTAAATGAATGGTTGTAAGTCGAGGCCTATCTGTTACATAATTTATGGCATAATTATTGCTTTTTCTTTGATGCTGCAAATCTGTCATCTTCTTCCAGCTATTAGAAAACACTATCAAGTATAAAGCAATCCTTTAGTTACTGAAAAAGCAACTTGAATGAGTTTTGGCCAATGCAGAAGTCATTTCCTAGAAATGGCTCATTGTCACTGCAACCATCTGAATTCCAACCTTCCCCTCCGTTATGAAATCCTCAATAGTTGCATTGCTAAATTGCCACGGTCCTTGTAAATGTTTGAGTAATAGAGAGATATAATCCACAGACAGCAGGCTTCATATCGCTTCCAGATGTTTCGCTGTAAAGGCCCTATAAGTCACCCAGATTCTGCTACTGAAGTCTAAGAATTCACATTTCCCAGGGTCTGTTAATTGTCTTGTTTTGCCTTGTCTTCCCAGTCTTTTCCCTTGCATTTTATTCACAGGTCTGCTTTCCTCTCATTGTAGTGTCTGCCACTACCAGCTCTTTCCTTCTTTCTCCATTCATTCCTTTCTAAACACCCAGACAGGAAAATCTTACAGCTTGAAACAGTTGGCAAATGTTATGAAACAAGTTTGTTTTGTTTCACAGCTTCATTACATTTAATATCACAGCTTATCATTCTGTATGATATATTATTTTATGAAATCAATGTGCTGTTTGTAAATATTTCTAATCTAGTTTGAGATACTAAAGGTAGACAGCATAGTCATACCTTAGTCCAACTATAAACTATGAGCATCCAAACAGGTGGGGAGTGAGAAAATGAACCCAGCAGGAAAATATTCATTATTCTGCGGCAAGTTTTAGCCTATGTTTTCTGCTTATTTGATTCCAGCTACTGATGAATTCTAGCATACTCTCTGATGACTAGTCTTACACATATAGTAAAATATATTGGAAAGGCAGAGTTTAATTATGTAAGTTCTGTCTGAAATGCTAGTCTAGTCTTATTACCGCAAAGATAGCAGGTACAATTCTTTATACACTTCCTTCAGTATAAAAAAAAAGTCAGGGAGGCACATCCTTTATTCTTTTTACTCTACGTCTTAAAACACTTTGGTCTTTTTCTTACATATTGTAAAGCTAAAAAATTTATATTAATGAGTTTTATGGAAACTCATAGTTTTATAGAAAAATTACAAAATGCAAAAAAAAAAAAAACCCAGGAAATAAATAAATAAATCACTGCAGTTGTTAAGCTAGTAACACAATTGTTAAGTGAATCTGGCTTTTCCATTGTCAGAAGGTTGCAAAAGGTAATCACATGACCCCAAGGACCCTGCAACCATCATAAATACAAGTTAGTGGCCAAGCCTCTGAATTTTGTTTACGTGACAACAAGGATGCTGCAGTGGTCATAAGTGTGAAAAACAATCATAAGTTACTTTTTTTCAGTGCCATTGTAACTTCAAGAAATCATTAAACAAATGGTTGTAAGTAAAGGATGACTTGTATTTTCAAATCTACCTTGGCGTGAAAAGTAATTAATAATTTTCTAAGATTGCAAAATATCATAAAATCTGTGCCATAGAAAAATACACTAAGCCATTTCGTTATTGGTAGATAAAATTGCCTTTTCAAAAACAGACAAGCCACACCTTTTTTTCAATCCAATCCTTGATATTAGGAATATTATTACTCTTCTAATTTCTCAAAATAAGCATTTTAGCAACTTCTCAGGTCTGATACCTGATGTTTTTTAAACTTTTCTGCTCAGTTTTGCTTTGGCCAGCAGCTATTTCTCCTGAAAATTGGCCCCATATAAGTAAGGTGATTTAGCATAAATGTTTAGTACAGAACTCCTTCCCTTCTGCACTAAATTTATTTATATTCAAGATTACAAGTTGCTTCTTTAGTGAGGAAAAATAATTAAGAGCTCAGCATAGGACCCAGAGAGTTACTATGGAAAATAAGGAAGATAACCTTGACAGAGATATGTAAACTCCATTGTCAAGTTGACAAGGAATAACACTTGTTCTAAACCATGAATATCCAAACAGTATTTGGAAGTGGCTCAGACATTTTCTTAATTCACTGAAGTAAAAGTATAAAATACAGTACAATCAGACTTGCAATATTGTGTTATTATAGCCAGTGTCAATAAAAGTATTTTAGGTACCTGTGGAGTTGCTTTCTAGATCTGGTCTTACCTAGTGGGGCTAACAGGTACTTAATACACAATTCTCTATATAGCCTTTTAACCGATTTTTACTCTGCTTGCAATGTGACCCCCAGTATATCCATGTATCAGTATTTGGATACTCCAAATACTTGAGAATGGAAATGGGGTAATGTACTGGTTGTATTAATAGTTTTTGCCCCAGTAGTACCTGCCCATGTGTCTCATTTATTAAGGAGAATCTCTGTGATGAAGCATTTCTGTTTTTCATATAGCATAAAAAAAGCAGCGACATATAACTATACCCCCTCACATCTTCACACGATGGAATAATTCACATCCTCTATTGATCTCTAGATATTCTGTACCTCACCTGTTTGTTCATGCATTACAACATATTGATTTTCCTAGCACAATTGCTCTGATCACTGATATCACCTGGGGAAAGCCTAAATTATTGTTCCACTTGGAATAAGCTTTTTTTTTTAACCTGGGGTGAAATCTCACCCATGTTTCTATTCTGCATCCTTAACAACAATTTCACATTGTTCTGTAAACACGTGGCACAAAACACAACAGCCATCATTACTCTACAGAAAAAGTTTATAAAGCACAAAACATCTACTAACTTCCAATGCAACTGGATTAACCCCCACTGCTCTCCGTGTTCCCTAGACCCCAGAAGGGATAAAGGATTCCAATTGACACATGATGTTTTCTGAAGTGGAATAATGAAAACCTGCAAAGATTCCTTTCAGGTTTTAAGGGGATTAACAGGAGCTTTATAAGTATTTATGAGTAAACCTCAGCTAGTAGTACACAGAAGGAATTCTTTCCTTTCAATTCTAAATAAAGTTCGTTTAATCTCACCCAGGGATATAACAGAACCTCCTATATGCACAGTGTAACTTGAAAACAGTTACAAAACGAAAGACAAGTTAACAATATCGGGAAGGGTTGGGAAAAAATGTTTTCCTAAGGTCACTAAATGAAACATTATGACTGTACATTTTGCAAACAAAAGAAACGGTTTCGTCTCAAGGGCAGACAAATACAAGAAAGTTCAGTGGGAGTAAAAGCTTATCTTTATCTGTATTAGTGTAGTACAGGTTAGTCCTTGACTTATGACCACAACCGGGAACCTGAATTTTCTGTTGTTAAGCAAAGAGGTTAAGTGAGTTGTGCCTGATTTTACAACCTTTTTTTTTACCACGGTTGTTAAACAAATCACTGCAGTTGTTAAGTGAAACATACTTTTGTTAAGTGAATCTGGCTTTTCCCTGTTTTGTTTGTCGGAAGCCAGCTGAGAAGGTTGCAAATGGCAATCCCATGAGCCTGGGATGCTGCAACCACCATAAATAATGCTGGATGCCAAACGCTTCAATTTTGATCATGGTCACACAGGGATGCTACAATGGTCTTAATATAAGGACTGATTGTAACTTTTTTTTCAGTCCTGCCGTTTTTCCAATGGTTATTAATGAATGGTTGTAAGTCAAGGACTACTTGTATGTCAAGGGTCTTCAGATCTTTCTGAAATAACAGCAGGACTAAGAGGAGACTTCACCAAGCCGTGGTGGCGCAGTGGTTAGAGTGCAGTACTGCAGGCTACTTCTGTTGATTGTCGGCTACCTGCAATTTGGCAGTTCAAATCCCAGGTTCAAGGTTCAAGGTTCAAGGTTGACTCAGCCTTCCATCCTTCCGAGGTGGGTAAAATGAGGACCCAGATTGTTGGGGGCAATAGGCTGACT
>JANHJO010006019.1:63880-74162 GCA_032468235.1 Pseudoxyrhopus heterurus | reverse complement strand
GAAGAAGCTTCTTGGATGAGAAGTGAAACGTCTTCAAAGAAAAACCAGAAAGTCCAGTTGCCTCTTGAAAAAAGCACCTTTGGTACAACCATGACCTGGATGACTGAGAATTTCCATAGATATTCAAAGAACAAAGAGTTCACTAAATTCAGAGCAGTTATAAGTAAGGAGTCCTTGGCAGTAGAAACGAATGGGTAAGATATTAAAATCACAATTCCAGTGAGAAAAGCAAAAAGAAAACAGTGTGGTTTTGTGAAGATTTGGAAACCAAAAAAATATACATGTAGGAAATATGCATTTTATGAATTTCTGTTCCATCTTGCTGAGCTTGGTGCTTCTTATTGTAGACATGTAGGAAGAGAGCTGTATTAATTTGTGGTGGCTGAAATCAGATAACACCTTTTCCAAGTAACAGATTTTTAGGCTAGGCATGTATTTATGTATTTTTGCAAAACTTGGAGAAAAAGTGAAGTACTGGACTAGAGGAGACTACACAAAAGATTGTAGATTAGATTGCAGAGAGAACGATATGTAAGCACTTTGAAAACAACGAAGTGATTTCAGAAACTTGTAATAGATTTTTCAAGAACAGGTCTTGCCAGAGTAATCTTATAATCTTAACAACTTTTTGGACCACTGAGTTCTGTAATACATTGTGAAAATGTAGGTGAATTTATCTTGATTTCAGGAAATAATTCGACAAAGTAGCCCATTACATTTTAGTTACCAGATTAATTATGAAGTGGGAGACATAAATATTTATTGATATATATCATCTTCAAAAGTTATATTCAAAGACTCTTTATCAATGGTCCTTTACCAAATTAAGTTATCAAATGAAAAGCCATGGGACTTATGCTGTACTCTCAACCATAATGAGATAGTACCAGATTTAATGACTGGCATGAAGAAATAAAGAGAATGCTGCTCACACTTTCAAATGACATAAATCAGATTAAATACTCAATACCCTGAAGACGGAATCAAAATGGTGTTAAACAAATTACAAGTAGTCCTTTGTTAGAAACCAGTTTTTTAGGGACTATTTGCTGTCTGTAGCAACCACCCCACACCCAAAATTGCTTGTGTATGCCACTGTGCTAGGTCAGGCATCTTCCCTCACCTGGCAACAGCCACTTACTTGCCTGCTGGTCTGCTTGCAAGTCACTGGGACTTGCAACTTCCTGCTGACTTCCCCAGTGAGTTTAATTATTGGAAGCCAGCAGGAGGTTGCAAGGAAGTCCTTGGACGGCAGTGGGGACTGCTGGATTTGCTGTTGCTAAGGGATATGGTTACATGACATCATGCTAGATATTTGCTAGCTTAAAAAGTTTTAAATATGTATATTGTATCATTTTGTGCTGATGAACAAAATTGAAAAGATGTCAAATTGTAAAACTGACTGGAATGGAATCATACAATTATACTACCTTGAACATGATCAGTCATAAACAGTTGAACTGAACCAATATAATTTTATAGTAAAAACTCATGAGGTTATCTGATTGATTTGAACTTAAAACCAGTTGTAAAAGACGTTTGATAGTTTTAGTTCTTTGTAAAGTTGTTTTCTGTATTTTATTTTATACTAGCCGATAACCCGGCTTTGCCAGGGTATGTATGCCTTGAGCAGGGAATGCTGCAGCCTACAATTCCCAGCGTTCTTTGCCCGATTTGCATGCCTTGCCTCTAGTGGCTGGAGAGCCTCCGATTTGCATGCCTTGCTTTTATTGGCCGGATTGGCAGCTGCAGAGGCCTATACACATGCACAGTACATTGTTGGTGGGAGGTATGGAGTTCAGCAGTCTTTTTGGGGGGCAAAGAAGGCCCAACGTCGTTCCTGACCCCCGCAGTGTTTGTCTCGGGAGTGCAAGGTATGTGCCTGGCAAGTTTGGGCCAGATTGGTGCTGGGATGGAAGAGCCTATTCGGAACATACCCACAAACATACACACCCACAGTCTGTTTTATAGATATAGATAGGATAACTCTGCATTCACTTGCTAACATCGTTGCATCCGTTTCATGAGGTTACAGAGAGAATAGCATGATAAAGCAGCAATTTCATGTGCTCCCATTTCTAGCTTTTTCATATATTGCTTCAAAATGAGATGGGCGGCAAACAAATTTAATGAATGAATGAATTAAAAAATTCAGCCTTCAAGAATAGAATTTTCCACAATAATTTGATAGGGGTTTTATTGCAACCATAACAGAAAGTTCATGCAGCCAGTTTCTATCACTAGAACTTTGCTTGTTGATTAGTCAGGGCCCTCAGTTTTTTAAAAAACCTAACCGGTTCAATGACACAGAAATACAGAAGGGGTGGATGGGATACACAACAGCCCAAAGGATGGAGATTGGAATACGTACAGTTATTCCAATCATTGTTTGGGAGCTCCTCAGTGATATTTCACACAGGCCTCAGGCTTAAATGATAGAGGTTTTGTGTCCTTAATATACCATTTCTTGAGTCTTATGAATACATCAAAACAAGGGTGATTCTCCAGCAGAAGGCCCATTTTCTGTTAGGTTTAGTTATGCTCTATAATTCATGTATAATTCAGAAACAAATTGAGCATATTTATGATATTTATTTTTTTTAAACGTGGTAACATCTTAGAATTGCTGCTTTATCGTGCTATTCTCTCTGCTCCAATAAATGTAACATTTGAGGTCACTGTGCTGTAATATTCACCCCATTCCATTGTCAAAATTTCTAGAGAAGAGGAAAAAGAATGGTAGGCTGTAACTTTTTCCTGCCTTAGTTCAGCAGGAAGGACGTGATTCCAATAGAACTATTTTGGGAGCTGGAGATAGACTTTCTCAGCATCCTGGATATAAAATGATAATCTGCTTTCCAAAAGTTCCAACCTTGTAAACTCTTTGCACATGGCACGGGGCTCTGTGATGTCTAAGAATAGGTAGGATAATTAAGATACCTGGCAACCATAAGATGTAATACGTTTACATTTTCTTATCCGATTGACCAATGATATAATGAAGAGTAAGTATGTTTTTTTAAAGTTATTATAAAAAGAAGAAAGGAAGGAAATAGATATTTCCTGGGTTGTGTCCTGTTCAGTTTAGGTGTGTGTGTATGTGTGTGTGTGTGTGTGTGTATGTGTATGAGAGTGTGTATGTATATCTAGTTATTTTAAAAGCCTCATATACTTGTAGCTACATTTATTTAATTGACTGGTTAAAAGCATTCATAATGCTAGATAGCTGAACATTTATTGACCATGGTGGTAGTACAGTGTTATGTGACATTGTTTTATTTCTGATATTGGAAGGGCTTGTGAACTTTTTAGAAAATGTCTGGAATATGGTCTGAACTAAATGCAGATGTAAGTATTGGAATGAGAGGAGGTATTATCTGCCTGCCTGCCTGCCTACCTACCTACTTACCTACTTGTGTATTTGCCTATCTGCCTATCTACCTATTCTTAGACACCACATAAGTAGTTATTCTCCAGGATATTCTGAAACCAAATTGCTCCTTTATATCTTCCAACAGTACACCCAGCATCCTTGCTTCCATGTTTCTCAGAATTATGGACTTCTCAAGAAACCTGGCTTTAATAAAAATCTGATTTCCTAGTGAGTGTAATGCAAACAAAACATACAGGAAAATATTGTTTATCATAAGTGATAGAAAAAAAATACTAGTGGAATTGTGGCAGTAAAGCTATTGTTTTTACAACAGTGTGATGCCTGAATTTAATATCCTGCATGCTCTTGACAAAATGTTGGGCCCAGATTTAGGCAGACTTAGAATAAATCCATTTAAATCAATACATTATTAATATTTAGCCTCACTGTAAATGTAGTACAGTAGTAAAAGACTTTATATTCAAAGCTTACGTCCGAAACATCTTAAATACCTTTGACAAACTCACCATCAATCAATAGCAAAAGGCAGCTTTACTAGGAACAGCTTACATCCTGCCGTGCTACCTTTAATATTATTGAACAACAACATCTGCCTATGCAGAACCCTTGAGAAGGACTCAGTACATGGACAAAAATGCCAGATCCAGCGTAAACATCTGTCTGACCAATAATAATCAATAGATAATTGAATATTTTCCTGGTGAATTAGGAGCAGGTAAGATTTGTGTATTCTCAGTTGAAGTCTACCTTTAATAATACATTATTTTTCTGACCATCTATACCTTGAACAGATAAGCTAAAACTGTTAAGCTGTACTCTCATCATTTCGTTTTAATAAAAGCATATCATGAGAAAGTATCTTTTGAGGATAACAGGAAGGAAAGCTTTATTCCTCTCCCCCAAGGAAACCTTAAAATGTTCTTTAAAATATTAGCTAGATCAGGGAAGTTTTGAACAATAAAAAGTTCAGGATGCTAATTTTAGAATGTCTATTCCACTACACTATATGACCTTTCTGATCTTTTCCTCATCACTCTCACCGTGTTGCACTTTAAAAACCCTTGACTTTTTCATCAGGCAAGGTCTCAACAGTTTAAAATTGTACTATTTTAAGCAAAGGACTGTTTAACATACTGTATAGCTTACAAACAGCAGCTACACAGCATCATCTATTGGACCACTAGAGGGTGCAATTTATTTTTAATGGAGCAAGTACCATGAGCTGGAAGATCTCAAGGGGGGAGGTATGAGTTAATACAATGCAGGCAGTTCAAAATGGTTTAAAATGTTGTGATATGTGAAAATACAGACACAAACTGTTTTCATATTATTGAGTTTGAGTATTTTTCCTTCATTACTCATTAAAACTGTTAAAGAGAACAAGTGGCATGTATAAGGTGATGGCTATTTTTTTTTTCTGTTTCTTTGTGTGTACAGAGCAGGAAGCTTATTGCAAAGAAAAACGTAAAATCTCCATGCATCCATAGTAGTTTGTAGGTTTAGAACTTCTTAATCAGTAAACAATAGTTACTTTCATATGTGTACTGAAGATGTCACTTAGTCTAGTAACAAAACATTTGCAAGCAAACATCCAAACTCAGAGCACCAAGAATTCCATAGTTACATTATAAATCAAATGTATACGTTCACTACTTATTAATATGTATGCAGGATCCAATCTGGGTCAGTCACCAGGACCAGAGATTTAGTCTTTCAAGCTTTCAGACTCATGCTAGAGCCCATCCTCAGGGAACTTCTCTTTCACCAGAATGGGTGGCTGGGAATCCTAGGGAAGGGAAGCTGGGAATTCTAGGTTGACATAGTGGGTTATGATGAAGAGGCATTGCCAAACATTTTTAATTCTATTTTTTTTCGTTCTCTACTCTTTCCATGGCATATGTATTTTGAACTCATGATTGTAAGCTGAACTAATGATTGTAAGCTGTCTAGAGTTGCCTCTAGGTGAGACAGGTAGCATATAAATGTATGTATGTATGTACGTATGTATGTATGTATTCCTTTGGGGTGGGGGATTATCCAATCGTTTGAAAGCAGATATCTGACTAATAACTGCTTTAAGAGGAAAGAATGAATTTTTGGCAACTGTGTTATAATGCACAGTAGTTATTCTTTATGGATGATAATCCGGAGACTCCTTGATGACAGGATCCTAGACTTTGCACTAAAATCCAACCCTTACAAGTATCACTGGCTTTCTCTTGGAATGTTTTTGTTTCGTTTCAACATGGAGAGTTGAATAACAAAAAGGCAGCTCTTGCATCATGAAACAGAATGCATGTTTCATCATTTTGACATTATCGTAATTAACTACAGATACTTCTGTAGGCAGGAATTAGCAAATTAGAATGGTGTAAAGCAACATTTCTCAACCTCAGAAACTTTGAAGCTGTATGGATTCCAGGTCCTTGAATTCCCCAGCCAGCATCCTAAAGTTGATAAGGTTGAGAAACACTGTTGTAAAGCATTATACATGGAATTGTACTTAAAAACTATTTGGAAACTTGTTATTGCACAATTTAATTGGCAGTTTTGAATGGGGCAATTAAAGTTCATGTCGCATCTATTCTGACTATTGGCTGCTTGTACTAAACCGAAATCAGTTGAGGATGTTGAAGTACTTTTAAACAATAAGCAGATTGGAATCCAACTCCTTCATAAAGAACCTCTTGTCATTGATCCTGCAAGATACGTCAGATTATATTCCAAAGGCGTTTTTTTTTTCTTGACAGTCTCTTGAATGTCTTCATAAAGGATTTGGCTGATAATAGCACTAAAATTTTTCTTAGCACCAGATCAGGATTTCATGGTGCACAGTTTAAACATAATGCACAGGTTAAAAGATATGGCTCTTTTTGCCTTTATTCATTTGTGGTTTTTGTTTGTTGAATCAATTACTTTATTCTATTGTGTTTATTGCTATATTTTAAGTTAATTTTAATAGCTGTTTCCACAGTGTTGTACACCTCTGAGGAAAGTTTTAATTAAGAGCAAGTAAGAAACACTCTATTTAAATAAATTAGACATGGCTTCTTTCTATTCAGGTTGCTCCAAAGAAAGCAGCACCTGCTGGATATTCTCCTTCTTCAAGGTTTGTCAGTGAGACTGACCTTTTGTCCAGAGACTAAACAAGATTTGAACTCTCACTAAACAAACAAGCTGCTAATAAAGGCTTAGTCTGAAACAGGCATTGAGATGAAAAGACTGCTGGCAAGATGTGCCCCATTTTTAGAAATATTTTTTTTTTAAGATTTCCTTGCTCAGTTGGATTTTTTCCAAGAGCTATTTTGTTATTTAAAAAAAATTCTACCCAATTGTTTTAGTATATGTTGTTGTCTGTGTTGTTTATCTGAACTTGCAAACAGGTAACAAAACTGTAATTGTAAAGAAAAAATTATGGTCGTTCTATAGCAGATATGATAGCTGAAGAACCATGAAAGGGAAATTCTTCCATGGTGGGTCAATTGGTTGCATTTTTAATTGTATAAGAAATTACACTTAAAAACCAGCTCTCTGATTAATTTTGATATCAATTCATTTGCTTTAAATTATTTGCAAAGGGAGGGTAATTGATTAGAGAAACTGAGATACATGAAAATGACAACACGATTGCATCAAAAACTAAGGCTAAACTTCAAGCATTGTGTTTTGCTGTTCGCTGAAAAACGCTGCATGTGTTCTGTGTTACCAGGTCAGTGACTTTTTAAGAGGAAGCTTCACCTCTCATTTCTGAGAATATTTATTTATTCATTCATTCATTCATTCATTCATTCATTCATTCATTCATTCATTCATTCATTCATTTGAATTTCTATGCCGCCCATTCCCGAAGGACTCATGAAGCATATCTGGCCTTTTTTCCTATAATTCAGCGTTACTTGAAAAAAAATGGAAATATCTTGGTGAGATACTGGTGATGAGTGTTTTTGGGTGAGATATGGTGAATGATTACTTAATCTCGGCATTTAATTGAATGCAATTACTGGAAAAAAGGAGTCATTTATGTTGATGTCTGTTGACAAAAAAAAAAAATGCTTACTTGCCTATTTGTGCCTACTTCTGTTTTAAATTTCAGTGATCATGTTTGAGATGTAGCCATAGGTTTTTGTGTGTGTGTGTGTGTGTATGTGTATTTACAATATTAGTTTTATTTACCAACAACATTTATTTGTTACTCTCAATGGTATCTTCATGGTGGTAATTCTGGAAGAAGTTAGATCCAGGGGTGGGCTGCTGGGGGTTTGCACAAGTTCAGGTGATCCTCTTGCTAAGAGTCTGCCCAGTTTGGTGAACCCCCCAAATCCCACTCCTGGCTGGCCCCGTCCCTCCCCTCCCCTCCCAGGAGTCTCCACACAGCCTGTTTTGGATCCTAGGTAAGTGCAGGGCCCATGTGGAGGCTCGGGGAGGGTGAAAAACAGGCCTCCTGGAAGTTCCAGAAGTACGGAAATGGGCCCGTTTCCGGCTTCCGGAGGATCTCTGGAGGCCGAAGGAGGCTGTTTTTGCCCTCCCAGAGGCTCCAGGAAAGCCTCCGGAGCCTGGGCATGGCGGAAAATGGGCCTCCTGGAAGTTCCAGAAATCAGAAAATGGACCCGTTTCCGACTTCCAGAGGGCCTCTGGAGCCCAGGGGAAGCCGTTTCCCCCCTCCCAGAAGCTCCAGGAAATCCTCCGGAGCCTGGGGAGGGCGAACCCCCCCCCCAACCATGGTGCAGGAGGCCGACTAGGCCATGACCACCATGGCCATGCCCACCCAGCAACCAGGCAGAGAACCGGTTGCTGGAATTTTTGCAGCCCACCCCTGGTTAGATCTGTGTGTATATGCTTGTGTCTGTGTCTGTATCTGTGTGTCTATGCTTGAGTGCCTATGGTATTGAGAAGACAGTAAAAAAGAGGGAGATTGCCAAAAGATAAGAAGTATAATTTCCAGATTATTCCAGTCTGCTTTTCTATTGCAAGTATTGTATATTGAGTTGAAGTTTACTTAACAACATTTGAAAAAGGATTCAGATACACTGGGATCTGAAGGTCTGAATACTGAGGGGGGTATTGTAGGAATTGATATATCTATCTAAGAAGAAATTAAAGGATTCTTTAATAATAATTAAATAATAAATTAATAATTTAAATAATAGCATTCTTTAATTATTTAAAAAGATCATGCCATGTTCTTTATGATTCAGTAATACCCAAGTATTTGGGTTTGGGATACTATATTTTCAGATTCTTTTGTGTGAAAAAGACTTTAGAAGAGAATTGATTACAAACTAAATATGAGTCAGTAGTGTGATGTCACTGCTGAAATGCAAATATATTTTTAGGTTCTATGAATAAAAATAGTTTCCAAATCTTGAGTAACAGTTTCACTTTATTCTCATTGACCGGTACTATGTCCCATTTGTGAATATTGTATTCTAAAAATGATTCATATTAATTACAAAGATTCAGACAAGTCTGGTGGTTAAGGTACCAGGCTAGAAACCGCATGAGTTCAAATCCTGCCTTAGCCATGAAACCAGCTGGGAGACATTTGGCCAGTCACTCTCTCAGCCCAACCCACCTCACAGAATTGTTGTGGAGAAAATAGGATGTGGAAGGAATACTGCGTATGTTTGCTGCCTTGAGTTATTTTAAAAAATAATAAAGGTGGGGTACAAATAAATGCATAAATAAATAAAATGGATGATCAGGACAGGAAATCCTACAAAGAGAGAATGGAGAAATTGCCATGTTTAGCCTTGAAGACAAAATTCAAGAAGTCTATGATTGCATTTTTTAAATTTCCAAAAGGATGTCACACAGAAGAAGGTCAAGACCTGTCCTCTGTCATCCTGAGCACGGGACACAAAATAATGGATTTAAGTTACATGAAGGCAAATTCCAACTGAATGTTAGAAAAACTTCCTAACAGTTTGAACAATTTGACAGTGGAACCACTGACCCAGAGAGGTCATGGACCTCCTTCAGTGGATGTGTTCAAGTGGAAGCTGGACCACCATCTGCCAGGGATGCTTTAATGTGAATTCCTGCACTGAGCAAGGAGCTGAGTTCTGTGGCCTAAATGGCCTTACTATGATTCTAAAACAGAGATTTCTTTTTTAGATGTTCAGAATAAAGTAGTTAAGTGTTCCAGTAGTGGAAACACTCACCTGGAAAGTTGTTAAACTTTCTGTCCCTCAATATGTTCATGAAGATGCTGGACAACCCACTAGTTATAGATTTCATTTTTTAATTTATCTTTTCTATCCCTTTGTTTTGTTTGTTTTAATAGATATTTGAAAGAACCTATGAGGGAAAAAGGTATGATGAATTAAAAGAGGAAAGAATACAGTAGAAAAGAGATTCAAAGTTGTATAAAATTGAATAATAACTTGATAAGTAGCATTAGAATAGTGCTTTCTTACCCTTCTAATGTATGTACGCCATTCAGAGATGCTGAGATGCTCTTTATTAGAAGTCTGCACGGAGCAATAGATGGGCTCATTGGATTGAGTGACTTTTCCAATTCTGCTGTTCTGAATCTGCTGGGACCAATATGCTTTCCATTAGAGTGAAATAAGCTAACTTTTCTAAATCTTCTAGTAAATGTGTTTGCATAGAGGAGGGGGGATGTGGAGTCTTATCTTTGTGCAAGGATATTGGCTAAAATAAAGAGTGGGAGAAATACTTGCAAATTAGATTACACAAATCTCAGGGCAATCAAAGTCATCAGTTTTAATTCATTACCTCTTGAGAATACAGACAGAATGCAGGTGCAAGAAAGATGAAACTCTTCTAATAGTGCAATAGTCTAAATATATTTTCATTTTTTTAAAAATGGGCAATTAATTTTCTGAGAAACTGGGACTGTTGTGGAGAGCCGAACCAATAGGGTTG